>CM076411.1:31411836-31441205 GCA_038363315.1 Mugilogobius chulae | reverse complement strand
CCTCTGTCCTTAGACCCTCCTTCTGTCCTTAGGACCCTCCTTCTGTCCTTAGACCCTCCTTCTGTCCTTAGACCCTCCTTCTGTCCTTCAGTCCTTAGACCGCTCCTTCTGTCTCTTAGACCCTCCTTCTGTCCTTAGACCCTCCTTCTGATTCCTTAGACTCCTCCATTCTTCCTTAGACTTCCTTCCCTTCTGTCCTTAGACCCTCCTTCTGTCCTTAGGCAACGAAAAACTCGAAAAACCCTAAGGGAAAAAGAGAAACCTGGAGGAGAACCACAGTGAAGAAGAGATCCACTCCATGGACGGACAGGCTGTAGATGTAACTAAGACTAAAGTTATAGAGTTTATGTTTGTGGAGCCAGAGTCCATAAGCAGAGGGAAACGACTCGTCTAGCAGGACCAGGACAGGCCAATCCTGGAGAGGGAGGTGGGGCGGAGGTCCAGGCATCAGTGGTCCGGCCCACGTCACTGGAACAGTGACGATCTGAAACAGTTACACTCCCCAGAGGGGAGTGGGACAGGGGACAACGAGTGAAGAGCAAAGAACAGACTAGAGATGAACTCATTACAAGAAAGGCAGAAGTGAGAGGACAGACTTTCCCCAGTATATTTGCTCCTAGGCAGCCTGACTAGAACTGTGGGTTTAGAGTCTGTTCCTAACTGACCTGACCATAAACTAACGAACGTTTTGAGCCTAATCTTAAAAGAATTATGACTGAAGTGGCCAAATATAATTCAAATAAGATATAAGAATAAGAAGAGATTGCAAGTTTAAAGGGAGCAGGATCTTCTTTAAAAGGTTATTTTCGGAGTAACTGAAATGAGAGAAAAGAGATAATGAAAAAAAAATATATATAAATAAATAAATCAATCAATCACAAAGAGTTCTGCGATCTTTAACTGACAGTGTAACTGCGTAGCTCGAAAAGCCTGGGACAGCGTCATGTTCAAAGTTTACGTGCACACGTCTTCACTCACAGTAAATGGGTCTATTGATTCAGTTTATTCTCTGTGTAAAGGTCACAGAACTCTAAACCCAAAGTGTTTAAACACATAAAACATTTATAAAGACAAAAATCATGAATTATTTGTGGAAGACTGTCCTATTGAGATTTCACCAGTAAATAAAACTTAGAGCTGAGTACGTTTCTACATTATTCACCCACACACTGCTCTCTAGTCGATACATTGTTATGCTATTTTTGTTTGCAAGTTGTAAGTCAAAAGCAAAGATTAAATATACAAACGTTCCACATCAAAATTTAGTAAAGCTGCTGCGTATTAATATTTCAACATGTGCTCTGCTTCAAAGTATTTTCTTAACAAAACAGTTTGGATTGGCTCTAAACAACATTCTCTTTTTCATGTCCTGTCGCAGATGGAAGATTTTAGCCCAAATATTTTGTAAACTGGAGTCTGCCAGCTTGTAATGTGAGGCATAATGTTCAACAAACACATGCAACGTTTTTTCCACTTGGTCAGAGCAGTGTATTGTTCTACAGCTGGTGAATGTCTGAAAATATTATAAAAATACTATTACAGTCCATATGACACATTATCACATTGTTATAATATTGACTTAGTGTGGTGTGATAGTCCTTCTGTGAACATTTATCACAGGGGGTATTCCATGAAGTGAGAGAAAGCCAAAGCCTGACTTATTTGGCCAATCGAGTCTTATGAAATCTCCATTTCCGTTCCACTAACGCGGTTAGCCAGACTTGATGCTGAGTTGCCGTAGTAACAAGTGGCAGACATAAACCTGGTCAGGACCTGGTAACTGTCAAGATTATCTTAGCTTTGTCCCAAAAAAACATTCTAAAGACACATTTAGATCACATGTTTATGCCGCACACCTTCCACAACTGTGTGAAATCATTTCTGTCTGTGCAACACAACTTATAAAGTCACTTTTTATTCACGTGGGACCAAACGTGTGTAAGAGCAGACGCTGCTCAAAGAGCCACATAAAAATCTGGAAAATGAACTTGCACATGCATTAACTTACATATTTACCTATTTACCACAAACTTGTCACCTGTTTATTTAAAAGATGAATTTGACTCGTGTGAAAGCATGAATAAAGTGTGGAGAAGAAGCTGTGGAGTCATACTGGTGCTTTTGCCTCAAAAACATTTCATCACATCTCTGTTTCTTGTCTCTGATCCACACACACTCTGCTCTGAATGTCACTGATTCCAGTTTCACTTAAATAGTTGCGTTACAACTTTGTAACAACTTTATGCAGCGAGACTAGTTACTAGTTACACATGCGGAGTGAAAAATCATGCATCGCATTAGAAAGTGTTATAGTCTACTCACAATACAATGATAAATCTCTAGATCTCCGATTAGCGCTGCCTCGTCTCTGAGCGCGGAGTGAACTGCAGCTCCTCGGATCATTATAAACCACTATAAAATGAAAACAAATCAAAACTGTTGTTGTATGTGCGCACTTTGGCTCCTCTCGGAGATCGTGTAAAATAAGGTATTTCTTTCTCATTCTCCAATGATGTTGTCGCTCCATTGATCGGTCTCATCACATTCAGTGGGAGCAAGCTCATAGTGCAGATTAAGCTTCAAGCTTGAATTAGTGAGTAATGAGGCTTAAGTTGGAGATGAAGCTAGTTTCAATTTAGGATTTTAGGATCAGCATAGACTTGTTAAGCCACTTTCATGGAATACCCCATAGTTAACTAGAACTTCTCCCGCTGAAAACATTTAGAAAAAGGTGGTCGTTTAAAGGAAGATATTAAATGTAAGTTTTTGACTTCAGATTTGATAAACACGAGCTATTTGTGTCACAGATACAAGGTTAACATGTTCAAATGTAATCTGATGATTATTCTTAGTTAAAAAGCAACATGATGTTCATTTGTTGATGTTTCCATTTGGTGTTTTGGTTCTCAAAAGGATTATCCAATCAGAAAGCAGAATGAGCCTCACATGACTCACATGGCAGTGTTTTATGAGGCTCAGAGAGGAAAGAACAGTATCTCACAGACACAACTCCAGCTGAGTTTGTGATGATTTAAAGATTTATTATGTAACTTTTCTGGTTAAGACTTGTCTCCATTATGCTATTGCTTTGTCTGGAATGTTGTCTAGTACATTAAATATAAATTTTGAATTTATTATTTATTGCTCAGAAATACCTGAAACTTAATGTGCTTGTGTCTCCAATGAGTTTATTTGATTTCTTCACTACATTATTACAGATTGATGACATGGGACATTCTTTCAGCTGATCACAATCCAGTTTGTCTGTGTTTCGTGTTGTTTTCTAGAACCTGAGCCTCCAGTCCGATTAGAGAAGATGGAGGAGACGACCAACAAAATCAGCCTGGCTCTGCAGATTCAGGAGGAGAGCGTGCGGTCGGTGCCTGGTAGGTCCAGGACAAGATTTCAACTATGGTCTTGCTTAAAACAGTCCCAAAAGAAGTAGGCAGTATATTAAAACGCTGCTGCTCGCTCGAGTCTGACCAGGCTAAACAGACCAGAGTCAACTAAACGTGGACCAGAGTCAGGATAACAACCAAGTCAGGACTAAAATGGACCAGATCAGACTAAACGTGACCAAGTAGACTAAACGTGGACCAGAGTCAAAAACATAAGACAGGACTAAACATGGACCAAGTCAGGCAAAATACCAGATGGACTAAACGTGGACCAGAGTCAGGACTAAACGTGGACCAGATAAGGACAAAACATAGACAGAGTCAGGGCAAAAGGACCAGATCAGGACTAAACATGGACCAGAGTCAGGGCTAAACATGACCAGATCAGACTAAACACGACCAGAGTCAGGATAAACGTGGACCAGAGTCAGGACTAAACGTGACCAGAGTCAGGACTAAACATGACCAGAGTCAGGCTAAACATGGACCCAGAGTAGGACAAACGGACCAGAGTCAGGACAAACGGGACCAGAGTCAGGACTACATGGACCAGAGTCAGGACTAAACTGGACCAGAGTCAGGACTAACGTGGACAGATCAGACTAAACGGACCAGTCAGGACTAAACGGGACCAGAGTCAGGACTAAACGTGGACCAGAGTCGGACTAAACATGGACCAGATCAGGACTAAACAGACCAGAGTCAGGACTAACAGGACCAGTCGGACTAAACGTGACAGATAAGAAAAAAAAGATCAGGACTAAAACAAAAAGCAGACTAAACGTGGACCAGAGTCAGGACTAAACGTGGACCAGAGTCAGAACTAAACACGGACCAGAGTCAGAACTAAACATGAACCAGAGACAGGACTAAACATGGACCAGAGTCTGGACTAAACGGACCAGAGTCAGGAAAACGTGGACCAGAGTCAGGACTAAACATGGACCAGAGTCAGGACTAAACATGGAACAGAGTCAGAACTAAACATGGACCAGAGTCAGGCTAAACATGGACCAGAGTCAGGACTAAACCTGGACCAGAGTCAGGACTAAACTGGACCAGAGTCAGGACTAAACTGGACCAGAGTCAGGACTAAACATGGACCAGAGTCAGGACTAAACGTGGACAAGAGTCAGGACCAACATGAACCAGAGTCAGACTAAACATGGACCAGAGTCAGGACTAAACGTGGACCAGAGTCAGGACTAAACGTGGACCAGATCAGAACTAAACGTGGACCAGAGTCAGGACTAAACGTGGACCAGAGTCAGGACTAAACATGGACCAGAGTCAGGACTAAACATGACCAGATTCAGGACTAAACACGGACCAGAGTCGGACTAAACGTGGACCAGAGTCAGGACTAAACATGGACCAGAGTCAGGACTAAACATGGACCGGCCTCCTGCTGATGCCAGATTCAGGATTGTTATATTATAGTGTTGTAAAGCGCTTTGGGTTGTGACATGTATGAAAAGTGCTTCACAATAAAACGATTCTCGGCTGTTCCAAAAGCAGCCCGAGTGTAACCAGAGCCTGTGTCCTTTGCAGCTGTTGTCTCTGAGCCGGCCCAGGACTGTGGAGGTGTGTCCTGTCTAAACGGGGGCACATGTGTGAGCGCCGGAGACCAGTTCATCTGCGACTGCGCTTCAGGCTTCAAGGGCAGACAGTGTGAGCTCTGTAAGTGTCCACGCACATACTTTACACCAGTGTTTCTCAACCACTGGTACAGGGACAGTGGATTAGTTGGTCGATGGAGTGGACCAAAGTTTTTATTAATCGACTTATTTCTTTGCTTAGATAATGAGGCTTTACATTGGAAAAGTTACCATCTTAAATGAAATAACAAGCGAATGTGTTCCAGATAAGCATCAAATATTCACGCAGACTGCATTCACTAACCACTCTGCAAAGTAGGCTTATGTTTCTCTGGATACTATGCAGCCCTTAGGCTTGGAGCAGCTGGGACAGAGAGATTGTGAGTGTTTAGCAGAAGCCGCGGTGCTTCCGCTGTCAGGGAGTGTGACAAGAGGTTGTGCTGATCAAACACGAAAAAAAGTGAAATACAGTATTTGAGTTGTTGGACAAGTTAGACTGACCAACACGGCAAATTTCAACGAGGACAGATCTTAGATAAAGGTTAGGGGCATTAAATCTACTCACACAGTGCAACTTTTTAGGTGCACTTCATCATGAATGACCAATTTAGTCCCACTGGAGTCGTGTGATACCTGATATCAATCGATACAAGAGTTGCGATAAAAAATAGCTTCTTTTATTCTCAAAAAAGCTGCTGTTTTAGAAACAGAACTTTTATGTAAGTTATATTTTGCCCGTTATTAAAATAACATTAAGAGTAGGATGGGTATCATTAAGGATTTATCGATACTACTACTCTGGTCTTTTAATGCAGTGATTTTTAGCCATATGGCCGTGGTCCAAAGCTGGGCCGCAAGTACCTCCTTTAGGGCCACACATTAATTAAAATACAATACATTTATTTAGAGATTGGGCCCTACGTTACTTTGCCCATGAATATTCGGGCCTCGAGGTCAAAAGGGTTAAGAAGAGTTTGTATTATGTAAAAGTTACGTGGCATATTATTTGATGCGTCTTGTGCTCACGTCTTGTCAGCAGCGTTTTCTCTGCCTGTGTGTGCGGTGTGCTCAAAACAAGGAGCGGATCACGCTGTTACGATCAAAGCTGAGCCGACAAGGCGCAAAGCGTGCATGAGACACATTTTATGAAACATGCTTCCGATAAAAGAGGACCAACAGGGCAGGAGCTTATCGATCCAGTGGTTCATTAGGGCGCAGCACCGATAAAACCGGGTCTCAGTACCCATCCTTAATTATGAGAATAAAATCTTAAACATTATAAGATGTTCTGGGTTAACATCAGCCAGACAATAGAAGGAATTTTAGTTTATCAACACGGGCGATGTGTGCGCACCTGACCTGCAGAACAACACACAAACACAACAGTTGTCAGCTAACTACAAGAGTTTATCACTGTGAGAAAACAAAAGTTATGTTGCTAAATCAACATTTGTGAATGAAATTCGACCCTACGACCCTTAAAAGTTACATTCAGGTGAGTGAAAAACGGCAAGAAAAAACACTGTCTCAAGCTTCAGGAGACAGACTCCTGTCATATCAGTTCATATCTGCTCTCGTCCCATTTCGTTGTTTTATTCAAAGAAGTTTCCCAGCTAGCCAGACGGATCTTTCTACATGGAGCATGCTCAGTAGAGCGGAAAGTGACGTCGGCTGAAAATCCCTCTATGGTCTTACTACATCCAATTAAAGGCACAACCACTATATCTACTGAACCGATACCATGGACCTGATACTGCCACAACAGTTCATGGATCAGTATCCGAGTGGTTCTTCACTAATCAAATTCTAGTATAACATGCTGTTTGATCAGAATGACTCTCACTCAAATGGATCTTAAAGGTTGTATGGAGGAGTTTTCAAGGAAAGACAAATCCAACAACTGTTTGCTGTTTTTCAAATGATGCACGTGTCCTCGCCCAGAACCACGCCCCACACTTTTAATGGGCCAATGAGTTCCTTGATAGACAGTGTAACAAGCCAACGGATAAAAAGGTACCTTGTTTTCTATTGGCCAGCATTTTCCAGTTATGTATTTTATGACTCTGCAAGGCTGTTACAAAGCTATGCAACTAATTTTAACTTAATTTTGACTTACTCAAACATTTTTGACAATCCTCCATACAACCTTTAGCGAACACATAAATACATGAAAGCCAAAATTGTAAGTAAATACCTTAGTAGTTGTACAATCCCAATGTTTCAGTTTCGTATCTTAATGCTCCTGTTTGAGTCCACACTGAGTCCATATACTCTTGTGTAGTATAGTGTAGTATTATGCAGTACAGTGTGGTATAGTGGTCCATTGACGTTGCCCGTCCCGTTTGCAGCTCGGGGTCAGTCAGTGTGAAGAGTGCCACGCCTCCAGCACTTTCTCTTAAAAGCAGGAAACTCGCTCCGATGACATTTGTGAATAGGCTGGTTAAGTTAAAGGCCGCAGGGCACAAATGTACAACGTGAAAACACAGTGCTGCTGAAAGGAGCACAAAAGAACAGATTCTTTTCCCTCACGCGGCCAAAGAGAGAGTCCCAGTTACATTCTAAGCTCTGTTTTTCTTTGCTTCGTCCTGGATACAAAGAAGAGCTCCTGTGTCTGTGAGGCCTGGAGTGTGCTCTGCCTGATAAAGCCTCAGGTTTCTTTACATACATGGTTTTATTGGCTTCTGTGGGCCTAAATCTGAAGAAACTCAAATTAATTCTTAAATGTATATCAGTGATACCTAATGTGAAATATACAGGTATATTTACTGATGCTTTAATGCTTATAGTAGTGCCTTTTGCCTTAATTACTGGTCCTTATGCTGATATCTTTAGGGATAGTGTTCATTACCTATTACTACTTAGAGATGTAACAATTCTGATATTACCGTGACATTATACAATATACCGTCGTCATCACCTGACGATATTAAACAACATGACTTTGAATCAAAAATAGTTCTGGGTCTTTCACACCGAGCCGAGGGGTCGTCCGACTGAACCAGTGTGGCGACTTTTCTGGTATGTTTGGTGTGAATGAGGCTGTTAGGAGTCAGAGGATCTTGGAGCAGGTCATGGAGTTTGTTTGATTCATTCATGGCTACTGAAGAACCAGCATATTAGTGCACTGGAAAATCAGGTGGAAAACCAAAAATGACAAATACAGAAAAATGTAGTTTTTAGTTGGTGTTATTGACCCAGATTTAAACAGTACGGAGGAGAAAGTCACTATTTGGACCCAGGAAATAGAAGTTGAGCTTAATCTGTGAGGTACGAGAAACATCTTTTCTTGCGTTTAGTCCTTTTTGCCCATTCAGCAGCATTGTTTGGTGACTTGTGACCGTTTGGATGGTGTTTGTGTGAATGTTCTAAACTAGGCAATATCCTGTGTCTGTCTCTGTACTCCTCCATTGTCACGCCGTACAACAGTGGTTTAATCAATCCATGTGAGCTCTTGTCAGTCCAGATCATGTCCAGTATTGTTTGTTGTGCCGTGTCAGTCTTCAGGGTTTAGAGCCTTAGAAAAAACGCCCCAAAACAAGCGACCTTTCGATAAAAGAACAACCTAAACAGTCCTTCTTCCTCTTGATGTGAGAGCTTATCACTATAAAGGGTTTTAAGAGACCTCTCTCTCTTTCTTTCTTTCTTTCTTTCTTTCTTTCTTTCTTTCTTTCTTTCTCTCTCTCTTTCTTTCTTTCTTTCTTTCTATCTTTCTTTCTCTCTCTCTTTCTTTCTTTTTTCTTTCTCTCTCTCTTTCGTTTTTCTTTCTCTCTCTCTCTTTTTCTTTCTTTCTCTCTCTTTCTTTCTTTCTTTCCTTCTTTCTCTTTCTTTCATTCTTTCTTTCTCTTTCTCTTTCTCAATCTTTCTCTCTTTTTCTGTCTTTCTTACTTTTTCTCTCTCTTCTTTCTCTCTTTCCCTGCTGTTCTCTTTATCTCTCTTTCTCTTCTGTCTATCTTTTTCTCACTCTTTCTCTATACCACTCTTTCTCCCTTCTCTTTCTCACTCTTCTCTCTCTATTCTCTCTGTCTATCTCACTCTCTCTCTCTCTTCCTTTTCTCTCTCTCTCCCTCTATCTCCTACCCCCTTTCTCCTTCCTCTCCTTCACCTAAACACCAACATCAGACTGTTTAAACATTCCTTTCCTAAAATCATCCATCCAGAGGATCCAGGATCACCCAGACAGTCCGTCCCACGAGAGCCCGCCGCTGAAGCATCGAACAGACGACATAAAGCCCCTAATATGATCTTCTTTATTTTGTCCTCCAGCGTGCCAAAAAGTCCCTCACCCGTGCACCCGCCTTTACTCCGAGACCAAGAGCGTCCCGGTGTGGGAGGGAGGAGTCTGTCATTACCTGTGAGTGAGCTTCCTACGGCCTCCGGTCTGATCACAAACACACATGTGAAGAGTTGTTTTTGTCTTTGCAGATACAAGAGAACGTATAAAGTCCAGCAGGATGTGTGCTACAGGGAGATTTGTGAAGCGGCGCTACCACACAAAAGTCAGAGTGAGAGATTATTTTTTTTTACACATTGTTATTTTTGTTTATTGGATGTTTTGGAAAGAAATGTATGTAAGATGCACAACTAATGGTTTAGAAAAAGTAGTGCAATTACAGATGAACCTGGGTTGCGACCTTTGTTTTTGTTTATATAGCCCTTTACAACACCCCCTAAATTACAACCGTAGCCATTCACTATGACCTGAAACACAAAATGTAGGCTACCTGCAAATTGACAAAGTAGTTTTAGTCTCATTTTTTATTTAATTTGAAGATATAAACCTAGATAAATTCATCTTGTAGGCCAGAAAATAGGACTTTTATCACTGTATTAGAAGCTGCAAAACCTTATTTAAGATCTTAATGTTCAATTTTTTCACATGATCTGGGGACCCCCTGAAATCATTTCAGGTTGAGAGACACTGTACTAGCTTACTAAATGTTAAAAGCCAGCATTGATTTAAGAAGGCCAAAGTCCGTGATAGTGCGAATATCAGCTCCATCTTTTGTATCCGCCTGGTTCTGGGAAGCTCAAGCAGGAGCTGGTTTGTTGACCTCAAAGCTTGACTTGGGTTTCGAACATTTAAAAGTTCAGTCAAATAAAAGTCTGTTAAGAGCCTTAAAAACAAACATTTAAAATTTAAAATCAATTTCGAAAGAAATTGGGAGCCAGTGAAGTTCAGAAAGGACCGGGGTGATGTGCTGAAGTCAGGGTGTTTAAGCACAAACACATCTCTTTGTGAAACACACAACGCACCAAAATAGAGAAAACATAGTTTGTTCTGCTTTGTGTTTTGTTTTAATAGGACAACCCCAGGTCTATATGATATATGATTTATTCCTTGTATGTTCTTGTTTTTTTATGTGATTTCGCACTCAGATTCTGACTGAAGTCGTGTGTGTATTGTATTGTCTTGTCTAAAAAAAAAAAAAAAGAAAAAAAAAAAAAAGAGAAAGAAAGACTATAACTACACTGATGATGAATAAAGAGAATAATAATAAAAAAAAAAGATTAATTAAGATACACATTTTGTCTGTGAATTGTTCTTACTAATGTTGCACTTTTACCTTTTGCAGACAGAAGAACGAACAGGCAGCAGTAAAGGTGTGTATTACAAACTGTTTTGTAAGGAGCTTTTCTTTGACACATTTTGTGTCATTCACAAACATGTTCATGGAATTTAGTTACAGACCTGTGAAAAAAAACACTCTGTTTTTATCTACAAATTCAAACATCGCAGCAAAAACTAACAACGTCTGAACAGTTACGGATTATGAATCAACAGGACAATGTGGGAATGTAGAAAACATAGACTGAATTTATTCCAGTGTGATGTGGATGTAAAGTAGCATGAGCTAGTTTCGCTGTAGCAGGGGTACAAGTGCCTCTGGTCCTGGGGGACACAGGGTCCTGAGTCCTGTGGGGGTTAGAACACAGAGGCTCTGAGTCTGGGACAGGCTGCTGCAGGTCTTTTTTTTTTTTTTTAGCATGAGGACTTTTGTTTCTAATATTATTTTATATACAGTAAAAAAAACATAACCTACAATCATGTAGGAATTAAACACGTTTGACTGAACTATATGAGAAATAAAATTCAGAGTGCTCCTGAGTGTTCTTAGGATTTGTTCTTACAGACATTTTCTGTCACAAATTTTGTGAATGCCAAAAATGTTCGTAAGAAGACTTTGTTTGAAATTGTGAAAATACAAGCTTTTTTTGGTCATTTGAAAATTGAACTCACAGACTTCAGACTTGGTCCTACTCTGTTGTGAACATCAGTCGTTTTACTGAAAAAAAATAATAATAAAAGTTGGGCATTTTACAGTAGCTTATGTCTAATAGTTTCATTATTTATTTTGTTTTTGGGGAGCTAATTAGCAATTTGCAAGTAGTTTTCAAAGAGTATTACTGATTTATTCTTGTTTTGTTTTTTTGTCCACAGAGAGCTCAGATTCTGACTGAAGTCGTGTGAAAACCTCCAAAATTCACTTCTGTTGTTTATATTCTTCTACTTGAAGTGACATTTTGTGGACATTTTGTGCTGTTGGTCCCACTGTAAAGCCCTTTCTCTAAAAACAAATGCATTTGGTCCTTCAAGTTAATCATGTGCGAGAGACAGTTAGTTCTTGGTCGATCAGTTGATAATTCCAAAGGTTTGCCGTGCTAATAGAAAGTAGACCGTATTACCTCAGTCACATCAGGCTTGTCCCTCAGGGAAGTGCGCCCCACCGCTGGATTCACCAAAAAACATCTTTTGAAATCTGGTTGTTCTTGACAAAAATGCACAGTGGTGTCTTTGTACAAATATCTCACTTTGTGTCTTAGCAGGCCTTTCCGCTTGTCTCTGTAAATAGTGTTAATAGGCTGTTTTGTAGGTGACTATTTTAATAATAAAAGTCTTTAAATGTTTGCTGTGAGTTTTTCATGCAGTTAGGTCTGGTTGAAAAAGCAAAAAAATGTTTTGGCCGTGGTTGTTGAATATTGTCTTTTGGGTAAATAAATCATCTGCTTTTTCAGTAAGTTCCGACTTCCCTGTGATTGGCTGAATCCAGTTATTACAAAAGCTAATCAGTGTTGCCAGATTTTCTAAAAAAAAATAAGCGACCAAACATTTCAGTGTAAAGATATTTAAATTAAGCAACAAATTAGAAACTTGTGTGTCACCACTGACCGAAAAAGAAGAAGTTGAATAATCTCAGGGTCTAGTTCACAGTGAGGGAAGATGGAGGTTGATCCGTGCAGTGTCTGCGGTGATGAGGACGTTGTGTCAGAGAGCTGTGGTGAAGAAAGAGCTGCGTTAAAAGGCAAAGCTCAAGATTTACTAGTCAGTGTAAACTTTAGAGATAGGGTGAGGAGCTTTGTCACATGTAAGGAACTCTGAGTAGAGCTGCTTTCCTCCACATTGAGAAGAGCCAGATGCCTCCTGGACGCCTCTCGAGAAGAAGTTTTTCAGGCATGTTCTTCTGGGAGGAGAGTCCAGGGAAGACCCAGGACACGCTGGAGGGGCTATGTGTCTCGTTTGGTCTGGGAACACCTGGGATTCTCCTGGAAGTGGAACCGGCACTGGATGTCCCTTAAAAGGCCTCAAACATCTTCCACTTTTGCATGGAGAGCGATTGTGGGTGAAGGTCATCTCAGGAAGTCAGAACAACTGTGACACTGACACAAAATGAAAGCATGTGCGATAATGGCACTGAAGAACTACAAAACAAGCTAAACTTCAGCTCTTTTCTTCACCTAAATGACGATTACTGGAATGAGATTGTGGGATGTTTTGTGTCTGAAAACCGAAAAAACAAAATAAAATGTAGATAAAATGTATATGATTTTGCTTATATTTTACACACTGTTTCTCTAAGCATTAGCCAACTAAACTACACATAGTAAAACAAATCTTACCACTGACAAAGCGTCTCGTTTCTGCAATAACCGACGTCAGGTGCTGAGCTCGGGCAGCTGCTCGAGCGTTCATGTGCATTTCTCATCTCTGAACAACATTTTCCTGATTTCCCAAGCACAACATGAAAGCAGCATAAGTCTGTGACTGCGTATTTAGCCTCACTTTAATAAGGAAATAAATGAACCTAGTTTTAACAAATGGAAGTATATTTTACTAGGATTAAAACACCCGATCAAGTATTGAGTAAAAAGACATGTTTTTATAATGTTTTAGTCGGCAACACCGAATGAAAACAATGCATTTGTTCAAGTCTATTTTTTTGTTTGTTTTTTGACTAAAAAGTTGCACAGTGTACCTTTAAGTTGTAGTTATTGAAGTGGCACTCAACTGTTGTTGCAAAAATATCCCTGCATTTATTTTTCTTTATTATTTTGGGCACATTTTAAAATTGCAGTAAAAAGTGACTCATTTAATTGACCAAAACTTATTTTTTGCATTTATTTTGTATTATTTATTTATTTATTTCTTTTCCTCTTTTTTTTCCTTTCACCTCCGCTGAAATAAAAATAGCAAAGATCAATCTAACCAAACCAGCGGTGACAGGCCTGAGCTGAACGGGACAAAATATTCTCCTCCAGGTCAATATCGTCTTTTGTAACAAGGTCTGCCTCACATTCAAGACTGAAACAGGGCAGGGCAGCGGGCCACAACCTCGCATTTCACTTGTGGCACATGATTGAAGCGAGCTGACCGCAGTGACCCTGGAGAGACCACCGAGACCGAGAGACCGACGAGACACCGGCGAGAATCCCCAATGAGCTGCGTCCGGAAGCACGACGAATATTCATCACTTTTACAACACTGGCTCTTTAGAAACCAGCTTCTTAAAACACTCTTCTAGACCTGTGGGGTTTAGTTCAAATCACTGTCATTCTCTGCTCTTACGTTGTGTTTATTGACGCACGGAATGTCGCACCTTTACGTTGTACGTGCGTGCTTCTGTCAACACAGTCCAGACAAATATGTATGTTTTAAAATAATAGTTAATGATACAAATAGTTAAAACTACTATTTAATTCTACTGTCTCTTAGTGACTTAAGTTTATGTATGTTCATATGTTTAGTTCCATATTCCCTACAGCCCTTAAAGCCGTCCTCTGAAGGTAAATGCGCAGCATCCGGAGGCCCCAGCCACACGCTGCACTTTCAAGCTGCGGTTTCAAAAAGCATTTGAAACAAAATACATTGTAGAAATAATTTTATGTGCATCATCATTATATATATCATCATGTGTAACAACAGAAGTAACGTGGCTCTAAACAGGGGTGTCCAACTCATTTTGACAAAGGGCCAGTTATAACTAAAATAACTAGGCTAATCTTTGACAGGCTACAAAGAATTTGATTATTGTGTGTTTAATGAAGTGACAAATACTGAATATACATCTGCATTAGTCTGAAAAAATCATTATTCTTTAATTTTAGACAAATCATTTCATTAACGTAAACCTTATAAGACCTGGAGAGGCAAGGCGAGGCAAATTTATTTGTACAGCACAATTCATGCTCAGAGCAACTCAAAGTGCTTTACAAAACAGGAAAAAATACATCAAGATGACAAAACAAAGCAAGCAAAATGTTAAGCTAAAACTCGTGTTTAAGTCATTTCTTTGTTAGTTTATTGGTCTTTGTAAGTAAGTAAATAACTAAGTAAGTAACTCAATAAGTAAGTAAGTATCTAAGTAAATAACTAAGTATTGTAAGTAACTAAGTAATAAGTAACTAACTTAGTAAGTAAATAACTAAGTAGAGCTGCATAACATGTTGTGGAGAGCCACATCTGGCCCTGGACCTTGAGTTTGACACATGTGGTTATAATATTTTTTATTCATTTATTTATCTATTTATTTATATAAAACCTTTATGGCAACATGTCAGTGTGATCTGAGGTGTAATTTCATAAACATATCCTACAGCAGACATTACGTTTTTCTATTGCTGTTTTAGCTTAGTTTGGTTTATTTAAATGGCGCAGCATGTCTTAATGAACTGCCAAAGCCATAAATACACCAGCTTTAGCTAATGGCCTTTAAGATTATAACCAACTCTTATGACAATGTATGAATAAATTCATTTACAGATATAGCTCAGTAAGATGACAGTATTCTTAAAACTCAATGAGATAAAGTACAATAAGTAATATTAATGTAATAAGAATAAATATGATTTTTTACAACGCTTTTCATGACATCTAAAGATGCTTCACATAGTATAGTCCTGTTGAAATATAAAGTTAAGAAAATACTTTTCATCAATATAAATTTGTTTGTGCCATAAATTGTCATTGCAAAACCAATGACATTTCCATGGAAACACAGCCCAGGAGGCTGCCCTCCTCCAAAAAGAGCATTAAAGCTGGCGTAACTTTTTAGATCATAACTTGGTAAACTTTCTCTTTTCCACAAAATTAGAGGCAGCACTTTGTGAAAAAAATGAAGCTGCTGAGTAGCCTACTGTCTGAATCTAATGATAAAGTATTTCATTTCTCGTATACAGATAAAGCAGTGTTCTGATTGGCTGTTGATTTGCCCTCAATAATTCAATAATTGGTTCGTTGTGGATAATAAGCCCGGAATTCATGTTTTGGACACATTTAAATACTTACTTTCTTGTTTAGCTGTGTAAAAAATTAGGCCTCGCAGCTTTAAACGTGATTTGGCTGCCAACAATAAAAACCCCAGTGTAAAACTGCAGGGTGTGAGAGCGCTGTGCCTCCGCCCTGCAGCTCCACACTCTCCGGCCGGAGCGCCTCCTTTCTCCCTCTGCTTTAGTGAAAACTGAGGAAAACCAACAGGACGGGACCATGGACGAACAAGTCTGGATGGATTAGCGACTTTTTACTCCGCAGCGCACTTAACATTCTTACATTTTCACGTGAACAAACCGCGTCGCGTGCGTGTGACCAAAAGTAGTATTTATTAAACTCGCAGCGTGGCGTTTTGGTGCGTGAAAGCTCGTAGCGTAACTTAGCAAAGGAAAGTTAGCCGCTGGATGCTAACAAACTTAGCCTGCGTCTGCTAAAGCGAGGGAGACGGGACAAAAACGTACGACACGGCGAGCGCGAATTTTACACCGCTGTCCTGGAGCTAAACTTGATTCGTTATGTTGCTTCGAGGGATTAACTTTCGCTACGGATGAGAAAGTGTTTGGAGGCGGGAGAGGTGGAGCAGCAGCGTACCCGGGAGAGAGGTGCCATGTCGGGCTCAGGGTCCCGGGGCTGCTGGCCGCCGCTGCTGGTGCTCTCGGGGCTCTTCTTCTGCAGACTATCCGGGTTCTTTAGCAGATTCTGGGGCTTGTGGCTGGTCCTGCTGCTGCTGGAGGAGGGGGCCGTGTGTCTGGCGAGCCCGAGCAGTCCTTCAGGCGCTAACAACAATAACAACAACAAGCCCTGGATCAATATTTACATGAGCGTGGACGAGGTCAAGAAGCTGCTGGGTAAGAATCTGTTTTTTTGAGTTTGAAGTCTATTAAACAACTGCTTTTTGGAGCGTGTAACCCATTTTCTAAGCTACCAGTGTTTCTCATCGTTAGTTTTACTCTAATTCGTATTTGGATTGATTTGTGCATTCTTGTATCTTATGTTGTCCTGTAACTGATTCTGCTGTTTTCAGAAAAATCTCGTTTTCACCCACCACCTATCCCCACCTGTTTGTATTAGGGATGTCGTGATAACAGTTTTTAGTGTTGCGAATAATGCAAGATTTGGTTTCATGGTTTAGCGACCGATACTAGTGAAGAGACTGAAAATAGCTTTAACTCTGTTAAGATCAGACGTTCTGACCCCCTATTGCAGACCTGGGCAAACTGCGGCCCCGGGGCCAAATGCGGCGCGAGACTTGTTACAATCAGGCCCCTAGCAGGTTTTTGAGAAACAGAAATGCATGAGACAAATCCTTAGGCTACGACAATAAACTTGTAACATTTCAAGATCAAATTCACAATGTTATGAAAATAAAATCAAAGCAATAAAAAGCAATTTTTCAATATTAAACTTTACAAGATTAAATTTGTAGTTTGGACCATGAAACATTGTTATAAATATAAAAATGTATTGTGTGTTTTAACGCAAACATTTGTCTCCTTCCAAGTGCTGATAATATTTAGTTGTTTTTTTCTCGTAAAATTGCAACAATAAAGTTGTAACCTTTTGAGGTTAAGCTAATAATTTTATGAAAATGAAGCTGTAACTTGAAAAAAAGTTATAATTTTACTAGAAAAAAAAGCTCATTAATACGAGAGAATAAAGTTGACGCCATAAAAAGAAGCTGTTTTGTAGATTAAACTTCATAATTTTACAAGAAAAATTTAGACTTTGTAGGACACAATTTTATTTGTTCTGGTCTTCTATCGAAGAAATGTGTTTGCAGTAATGAGAATGTGTTTGTGTTGGCCCTGCACCACTGTTCCGAGGTTGAACATGGCCCTCGAGTCAAAATAATTGCCCAGCCCTGCTCTATTTTGACATTACTTAGAGTGACCAGATTTTCACAACTAAAAACTGAGACACACTCGAGTTTCAGTGAATAAGTTCATTCTTATGCATTTAGTCCATTCAGGGTTCACTCATGTATATTCCCTACAACCTTTGTCAGTGCAAACTAATGCAATTTTTGTTGTTGTGTTTTCGTTTGGTTATTTTTTTTAGCCTGGTTTTGTCGAGTTTGACAAAACAAAATAGCAATATATTCTTTCCTTTGCTGTTGGGAAGTGTCAAAGTGGTCACAAAACAGGACAACTGGGACATGTCTTGTGTAAAATTGGGACAAATCAATGATTTTGGATGCATTTGCTGGGACATGGGACACAGGGCTGGGCAATATGACAAAAATGAATATCTCGATTATTTGTTCTCATGTCTAGATAACGATATTCAGACGATGTTTTCAGTCCAACAGTAATGTGTTACGTCTTGAGCTTTTTTCTTGTTTAGGTCTAGGTTAATAGGTTGCGGTCGTGTTGAATAATGATGTCATAAGTTCAGATCCTGTTTTTACCATGGAATATGTTAGAAGTCTGATTATTTCTATTAGACTACACAAGACCCGCTCACTTTTTACATTGCAACATCCATAACAACAAAAAACTTGCATTTAAATGAACATGTACAGTATATATATAGTATAATCACTGAAATGCAGAAGTATTAAATGTATAGCAGAGACCTGGGCAAACTGCGGCTCGGGGGCCAAAAGCGGCGCACGACCTGTTTCAATCAGGCCCCTGGCATGTTTTTGAGAAACAGAAAAGTTTATGAGACAAAAACTTGGGCTACGACAATAAACTTGTAACATTTCGAGATTAAATTCACATTGTTATGAAAATCAATTCAAAGCCATAAAAAGCTATGTTTTAAAATTAAAGTTTTAAGATTAAAATAGTAATTTGGATCATGGAACATTGCTACAAATCTTTGTTGAACACTAGTTATTCATACTGGTCTTCTGATCAGAAATGTGTCTGCAATAATGAGGGTTATAGTAGCGTTAGCAGTCCGGCCCTCGACCACTATTCTGGGGTTGAATATGGCCTTTGAGTCAAAACTGTATTGACCATTTGCAGGTGTGGTCACGCTCCTCGAGGGAACGCCCACTTCTCCATGCTGGATGTGTCTGTGTGCATTACAGCAATGGAAACTTTGCCGAAAACTTGCTTGTTTCTAAGTAATTTGAATTGATTTCAATTCAAATGGTGCAAATCATGAGGAGGGGCAACACGGTGGCGCAGCGGTTAGCGCTCTGGCCTCATAGCAAGAAGGTTCCGGGTTCGACTCCCAGGCCGCCCGGGCCTTTCTATGTGGAGTTTGTATGTTCTCCCCGTGTCTGCGTAGGTTTCCTCCGGGTACTCCGGTTTCCTCCTACAACTAAAAACATGTCCAATGTGCCTCCCCTACCCTGGACTACAGATGGAAATTAGCTGTGAGCTACATACTGGTACAAGCATCTCTGCCTTTGTGCTTAATGTAATTGTACACTGTCCTTAATAAAACCTTACCTAAAGTCGGGCAAACTTGTAAATTGTATTTTTTCTGCAAACATAGCAGGTGGAAGAGGACATGGATCAGCTGCATTCAGTAGCTTTTCCAAATACAATGCCTTGTGTGAGTCTAAAAGATGTCCTACTTCCACAGACAAATGTACTGAACATGCACTAGAAGCATCCGCTGCTTTCTTTACGGAAAAATAAGGAAATATGTGAGAATTTGTCAGTTTTGTGCTCCCTGTAATGCTGCGTACACACACTTCTGCCTCCAGCATGGAGCAGCCACGTGATCAAGTGACGTAGGTGCAAAGGGTCAATAGTCATTATGACAATACATTTTTTAATATCTTGAACCCAACATTCACAATATTATCTAAAATTCAATATACAGCCCAGTTCCATTTGTAAAACACAGAAATGATCTAAGACTACTAACTCAATTGACCTGTTTGAAACGGCAGAACTGATAATATACTATATAAACAAATGTGTTTCTATATATTAGCTACACTAGTGTGAAATGTCATAAAATCAGTTTTGCATGTGTCTGGTCTGAGTGCTCTGAAGTGTATCACATGTCTGCTGCCTTCCAGACTGGAATTGTGAGAAGCTGTTGACCTTAAACTGTGTCACACACTTGACTGCTCTGTGGGTCATGTCCAGCTCTCTGTTTGGATTTATTCTTTTTGATAGACAGTACTAGTGAAGTGTGTGCATGAGCCTGCCTAGAGGTGCGGTTAGCCTCATTAGTATGCACGACACCGCGGTAATCCTATGTGTAAATGCTCTCTCTTAACACCTCTTTTCATGACTGATTTACATGTCAGTGTTTGTCCAGTGAACAGACACAGCCACAGTCACTCTACAGTCGCCAGTGAAAGAGCATCATGAGCTGAGCGATAAATAACTACAGTAAACTAAAGTTGGACTCGAAGTAAGCTTATTTTTAACAGTTACTGTTCCGATAAACTCTTTTCAGATTTAAGTTAATCACAAGTAACATTTTCTATAATCCTGACTTCAATTGATTGTCCATAGTGAGAAAATGATCCAGATGTAATCCAGCATGTTGTTGTTGATAGCAGCTTGTCAATGTGGGTGAAGTGTAAGGACACAACAACGAGTTTCTCCTCTGTTGCCCCACTGTGGCACCAGTACTGCCCAGGCTCAATCCTGCTTAGCTTCTGAGATCTGACAGGATCAGGCTTTGGCGAGCTGGTATGACCACACAATGTTGAGTTTCACACATAGCTCTAGCTGCGCTGAATAATGATTGAATGACAGTATTATGGAGAATCTAAGCTTTAAAACGAGGTACAATATGATGCAAATATCAGTGGGATTCCACCTGATTTTGTTCACTAACCTTTAAGTGCTCATATTGAGGGATCATCAGACGACGTCACTTTTGAATCTACTGAGGAGGGATGTAACCATTTGCAAATCTCATGTTACAAGATTTGTTTTCACAATACAATATTTATCACACTCTTGCAATATTACAGGGCTCAGGTTGTTGAGATTATGCTATCAATAACTAATATTAAAGCTATATTTTCCACTCATTGTTTTTATCATTCACTGATTTCTTGGCTTCAGACAAAAATGCTTTTTCACCATATCAGCCATAAGGTCTTGTTTGTTTATTAAAATCTTAAGAGTTTTACAATTATTAATTAATTCATTTATGTATTTATATATATATATTTTAATAAAATGTGTTTGAATGTTTTGAACTCAGAACTACTTTTGATTCAAAGTCATGGTGTTTAATATATTGTGACACTGGTCACAATATATGGTACCAGTGTTTTTACATCTCTACTACTGTTGCTTGCAGATAGATACTCTATCTAACTAGTTGGCTTCACAAACTTCTTTGATAAAAACCACAGTGCAGGACGAGAGCAGCAGTTTGGGTGAGGTATGAATGGACGTCTGTCTGCTGAAGCCTGAGACAGTGTTATTCTTTCACCTGAATGTGACGTGTTTGAGTCGTATTGACGAATGTCATTCACAAATGTTGATTTAGCAGTAGAACTTTTGTTTTCTCGCAGTCATAACTCTTTTAGTTAGCAGCAAGAGCGCTGGTTAGTGTTGTTGCTACAGCTTGTGTCAATCAGCTGCCACTCTTGCTGCTCACAGGCTGTGCACATCACAAATATCCAAAATTGAGAGATCGAATTGAATTGTTATCTATTTGATTGTGGATTTTGAATAAAAAAATCAAAAACAGTACTTTTTCTGTAAAAATGTCTAGCTTGGGTAGGGCTGGGCAATCTGGAGAAAAATATAATCACAATTCTTTTTCTCATATTGATCGATCTCGATTTTCGATTCGATTTTGTTTAACATTTCAAAAACAAATGAAAAATGCCATTCAAGTACATAAACCCAAAAAACTTTTCATTTATCCCATTTATTAGATTTTTTTAACCTTTTTATCAACATTCTGCCTCAAAGTTTTTTTGATCAGTGGCCCAGCCCTAGCTTGGAGCAAAAGTCAAACTTTGAGGCAGAATATTAATATAGAATTTAAAAAAAATCTAATAAATGGGACTTAGTTAAAGTTAAAGTTTTTGTTTATGTTCATAAATTATTTTTTGTTTTGTTTTTGAAAATCTAAACAAATCAAATTCAAAATCGAGATAGAAAAAACATATATGATAATTTGTCCCAGATTGCACAGCCCTACCGCCAGGTGTATTTTCAATTGTTTAGTAATCAAATGAAAAGTCATAATTTAAAAGAAGATAAAACATTAGCTGTTGCATCACTGTTGGAATAATAGTTTAGAAACATGTAGAAATATAGCATTTTGAAAACCTTTTGTTTTAAAAAGTGGATAATTGATTGAAACAGGAGTGAATAACCTAAACAAGGTCATAAAAAAGTAGTAAACGTTTATGGAGAAGTCATAAATATACATTTTAAACCAGTTCAGGTGAGAAGTGTGATGATGCAGTCCTAACTCTTTTTGAAGCTAACGTTTAGTCATGATTGCAGCTCATATTAACAGTACTTGTATGTGCTGTTGTGGCTCTAAAATTAGCTCCAGTGTGAAAGCTGCAGGCCGCTTTTGGACACGTCCTTGGCAGTGCTTTTGAAACACTAGTGAATATTAAACTTGGGTGTTTTGTGTGGAAAGTTTGGGACCACATCACAGGCCGATGTTCCTCAGGAGGAAGTGACCCCACCAGGCCTTTAACCACCCAAAAGTATTTTCAAAGGCTGCAATCAGAACGTCTCAGTCTGTCTGCTCAGGAATGAACCAAGGACATAGTCATTCTTTTTGTGGAGAGGTTTAAGGGCTGTTTTGGGGGGAGGCTTCATCGTTTTGGCCTAGTCATACAGTGGTTTGAATTCTGGACTCAGCTGTTCCCAGTGACAAATGGCTAATCAGGTCATCTGTTTGTAATTTCTCTTGATTAAAGGAACTATACACATTTTTTTCCAAGAAAATACCATAAAATCAGATTTGCCCCAGCACAGACGTATTAGTATCTTTTCAGGTGAAACTGAGTTTGCAGTGTCATTTGTCCATTGTGCAGTGCCACAGTGAATAAAGATGATCTGTCCATTCAAATCTAGGAGAAACTTTTGTTTATGTTGTTACTATATTCTTATGTTGTTAGCATTGCCTGAAAATAATAAAAATCTCTGTTTTACTTTGTGTTTGTTTCTATAAAAAGTGGTTCCTTTAGCTCATTATTTTTTCATATTATGGCATGAAATGTATTTATGATGGTTTATGGTTTTAGTTTTTGTTTCAATTCTATGTGTACGTGACCTTTCACCTCCAGAAAGTTACACAATGCACTTTTAAGCTTATGTGTTTAAGTTTAGGGCTGTTGCTAAAGTTTTGCTAATCAGCATACTCACAGCATACTGTAACTGTGTTGAAGAAAAAATACATGTTAGCATTTGACTAATATTTATGTTGTTAGCATTTGATTAAAGTTTATGTTGTTGGCATTTAACTAAAGTTATGTTGTTAGCATTTTGACTAAAGTTTATGTTGTTAGCATTTGACTAAAGTTTATCTTGTTAGCATTTGACTAAAGTTTATGTTGTCAGCATTTGACTAAAGTTTATGTTGTTAGCATTTGACTAAAGTTTATGTTGTTAGCATTTGACTAAAGTTTATGTTGTTAGCATTTGACTAAAGTTTATGTTGTTAGCATTTGGCTGAAGTTTATGTTGTTAGCATTTGACTAAAATTTATGTTGTTAGCATTTGACTAAAGTTTATGTTGTTAGCATTTGACTAAAGTTTATGTTGTTAGCATTTGACTAAAGTTTATGTTGTTAGCATTTGACTAAAGTTTATGTTGTTAGCATTTGACTAAAGTTTATGTTGTTAGCATTTGGCTGAAGTTTATTTGTTGCATTTGTAAGTTTTGTTGTTACATTTGACTAAAGTTATGTTGTTAGCATTTGACTAAAGTTTATGTTGTTAGCATTTGACTAAAGTTTATGTTAGCATTTGACTAAAGTTTATGCTGTTAGCATTTGACTAAAGTTTATGTTGTTAGCATTTGGCTGAAGTCTATGTTGTTAGCATTTGACTAAAGTCTATGTTGTTAGCATTTGACTAAAGTTTATGTTGTTAGCATTTGACTAACGTTTATGTTGTTAGCATTTGGCTGAAGTCTATGTTGTTAACATTTGACTGAAGTTATGCCGTTAGCATTTGGCTAATGTTTATGTTGTTAGCATTTGACTAAAGTTTATGTTAGCATTGGCTGAAGTTTATGTTGTTAGCATTTAACTAAAGTTTCTGTTGTTAGCATTTAGCTAAAGTTTATGTTGTTAGCATTTAGCTAAAGTTTCTGTTGTCAGCATTTGGCTAAAGTTGATTTTGTTAGCATTTGGCTGAAGTTTATGTTGTTAGCATTTGGCTGAAGTTTATGCTGTTAGCATTTGGCTGAAGTTTATGTTGTTAGCATTTGGCTAAAGTTTATGTTAGCATTTGACTAAAGTTTATGTTGTTAGCATTTGACTAAAGTTTATGTTGTTAGCATTTGGCTGAAGTTTATGTTGTTAGCATTTGGCTAAAGTTTATGCTGTTAGCATTTGGCTGAAGTTTATGTTGTTAGCATTTGGCTAAAGTTTATGCTGTTAGCATTTGACTAAAGTTTTATGTTGTTAGCATTTGGCTGAAGTCTATGTTGTTAGCATTTGGCTAAAGTATATGTTGTTGGCATGTGGCTAATGTTTATGTTGTTAGCACTGCCAGATTTTTGTTCCCCAGCCCAGTTATGCGTCACATTATCACTTTTGACTTTAGAGGTACGCTAACCGGGTCACGACAAGAAAAAATACAATGTCATTCCCCGGTCGGAGTCGTTTGCAGAAATTGAATTAGTCATTCTAGTTGCTAGTTGAACTATATTTTCATCGTTTAAACTGCCAGAAAGGGCTAAAATGTCAATTGAAGCCTTAGATCGCGAACCTGGCTTTGTCTCCATCTAGAACTTTACTCGCTGAAAGCTTTCGGGAAAGGTGGGTTTGTTTAGTGAAATACTTCGAGCTGATTGGTGAGCGGCCGACCTTATTTGTGCTTAGCCAATCACAGCAACAACTCGTAATGGTGTATCCAATGTCCGCGTGAGAGAGAACAAGTACGCGTCACACATACTGCTCTTCTTTCAAAAAGAAATGACTCAGTATTTCTGCTAAAACCGCATTAAAAGCAGCAGAAACACGTACATCCACGGGAGCCACAATCTTTGTTTAGCTTGAATTAGATTCGGCGGCGGCGCCAGGGCGCTAACAATCACCCCAATGTGATTGGGCCTCAAAAACACGCTGCTGTGATGTGAGTGGGCAGAAAAAAACGCTGTTTTGGATTCCAAACCAATCGGGCTGCTGGAAGGCATGTGTGAATTCACAAATATCGTGAGATAACCATCTGGCAGGTTATTAGATCGACTCATATGAGATGAACAAAAGTCTGTTAAGAGTTTTTAATGTGTTTTTTTTATAAAGTTTTCTTAGTCATAGAAAGCATAATTTAACAGTAATGTCAGTTAAAAAGCTCTGATCTGTTTGAAAAAGTTTTACATTGTGTTTTCACAAACGATAAGCTAATATTTATCTTAAAATAAACGTTAATAAACAAACAAAAAGATTTCTATAGCATATCCTATGTTGTTTGTCCTTGTATGTGTTTTCATGTCGTAAAAGACTAATGTTTATGTGCTTGTGAAGAAGCTGTGCGCATGCACACATCCAGTTTTAACTCATTCGGCACTAACTCTGGTTGGAGAATCACATACACATTAGCATCTGGTTATTGTTTATGTTGGTAGCATTTGGCTAACTCCAGGGTTAATGCTGGAATGGTGATTGCGTTTAAGGGAAAGTTAAGTTTAAGTAAAAGTTCATCCACAGAAATAACTTATTACCATGGCAACCAGCTCACTTCCGCCCCCCCGGACTGACTATCTCACGCAAATTTTTCTCTAGTTTGCACGTCAACGCAACATTGCTTTTGTTGGCTTTTAAAAGTTTTGAAAATACTCAAACTAAACAGATAGGGAAAAAGCTGGCACAATCCGATAAATTAACAAAGAATAAATTTCACACTCTCTCAATCTCTGCAAATCATCACTTATTTTGTGTGTTGGTTTGTCTTTATTGAACCCAGTGTTTTTATAACATTGTTCCAACCGCTGTACAGACACAAGGCATTACAATCAGACAGAAAACAGTTTTTGAGCTGCTGTCTCACATGTTTCTGCCCCGTTAGCGTGATCCTGCAGCCTCCTGAACATATGGAGGTCTATAGGACGTAATGACATTGAACACAGAGGAAGCCTGAGCTGCACTTTTCCATTGACTGATGAGGGCCACAAATAAAACGCTTGTGATCAGCATTTAGAGCAGGTCTGCGTCAGTGTTCACCGCACAGCCCAACACATACACAGAGAGAGAGAGAGGAGAGAGAGATGAGAGGGAACTCCACCTGTGCTGCTGCTGAGAGAGCGAGAGAGACAGGGAGAGGAGACAGAGAGAGAGAAAGAGAACATCTGCTGCTGCTGCTGGGAGAGCAAGAGAGACAGGGAATGAGACAACTTCACTTGTGCTGCTGCTACTGCTGCTGGGAGAGAGAGAGACAAAGAGGGAACTCCACCTGTGCAGCTGCTGAGAAAGCGAGAGAGAGAAGAGAGAACTTCACCTGTGCTGCCGCTACTGCTGGGAGAGCGAGAGAAACAGGGAGAGAGAGAGAGACAAAGAGAGAGAGGAGAGAGAAGAGAAAACTTCATCTGTGCTGCTGCTGCTGGGAGAGCGAGAGAGAGAGGAGAGAAGAGAGGACTTCATCTGCTGCTGCTGGGAGAGAGAGAGTGAGAGGAGAGAAGATAGAACTCCACCTGTGTTGCTTCTGAGAGAGTAGAAGACAGGAGAGAGGAGAGAGAGGAGAGAACTTCACTGTGCTGCTGCTGCTGGTAGAGCGAGAGAGAAGAGAGAACTTGCTGCTGTTGTGATCTCAGATAGAGAGAAAGAAGACAGGAGGAGAGAAAGATTACCAGAAAAAGAGAGAGAGAGAGAGAGAGAGAGAGAGCTATGGCACCTTCAAACACTCCCAATCTACAGAACAGTACTTTTTTGCTTTACAGTCCTTTCAAAATATTTTTCTGGAATGTACTAAAGCAATCTATTGTAAAATGTTCCAATGTAGAGATACTTAAAAAAGAAGTTACATTATGACTTTGTGGGCAGTGTACTTTTTGTGACTTATAGACTGGACTTGGGTTGTGTTGCTCTTTGATAAATCCAGGCCGTATCTCTTGATTGTTTCTGCACATGACTAATGCCATCTCCAAAGCTCTCCACATTCTTGTCTCGCTCCTATACATCCGCTCGATTGTGCCGGAGACGCTTTAAATGAGATTAGCGTGTCTGTCCCGGAGCAGTCATGTTGTACTTGTGATATATGGACGTGAAGAATGTGGATGTGTTCCTGGGATTGTTTGGTTGTTTGTCAAGGGTTATTATGAGCGAACATTAAACATATAGGGACGGTCTTATCTAAGCAATGTGTACATTTTTAGATAATACTGTGAATGTTGTTTCTAAGATGGTAAAGCGCAGTTAGGAGCAAGACGTGCCAGTATGCTAACAGCGGTTAGCCACAATGCTAACTGCAACAACAGAGGGGGTTAGCGGGATAGATGGCTTTCAACATACGGGCATTTTTCAAGTCTGCGGCGTGGATACAAATGTTCAGCACTTCTCTCTTTTGGCCAATAAATTGAAAACCAGCTGCTGGAGCCGTAGAAAAGTGTCACATGAAAGATGTGAGACGAACTGCCAACATTCGAAAAAGATTGTGTTTTATGAAAATGGTCTGCGATTAGAGCTAGCTTCTCTGCCTCTGGTGAACGGCTCCGCACACTGGCCGTCTTTAGAAGTAACTCATTTATTCAAATTAGTTTAGTCATTTTATAACAAATAAATGATGTGACCAGGCTCTGTGTGTTTGATATTGGATTATAATATGTCATTACAGTCCATTACTGTAGCAGTAACTAGTCTGCTAACTGTAGCTTGAGCCCGGGCATGTAGTTACGCTAGTTTTATACTTTTTTGTAGACCATAAATTTGTACATTGCAGTGAAGACAACACTAAATAAAACACCATAAATTAGGGCCTTAAATAAAACAAACAATTACAATCTATTCTACATTTAGAGACATATGCTTCTTGATGTCAAGCTAGCATAGCACAGCTCATTTCTCATAAAACCCAAGCATTCACTGATGTTTTAATATGAAAATACACACGTCTGATAGAGGCACTTATGATTAGCATTGGATCCATTGGGTCAGTTTAAAACATTCACCGTTCTGTCTGTGAAGCGTCCAAAGTAAAACCGCTGGTCCATTGCCTTCCCTTTTTCTTTTATAACATGATACAAATCACTAAATATATTTTTAGACGTGTATTTGAAGTTTACAATCGATACTTCCTATTCATTTCAATGTACGCAGGCTTTGTTTTTACCCAAAATGGAGCGGCAAGTCATCTATACCAGTGGTCCCAAAGTGTGGGGTCGGAACCCCCTGGCGGTCACGAAGCAAATTCTGGGGGTTGCGAGATGATTTTTAGATGTAATTTTACAAATATTATGCTGTGATTAATCAATATTTTACATTGAAAACAGTATGTTGTAAAACATTTTTAACTCAAACAAAAAACACACTAAATATTTAAATAGCAGCAAACTTTTTAAATATTGATAGACCGCGCGTACAGTCATTACCGACCCGCCGCTACAAGACAATACTCTATCAGAAAGCCAAAACGAGCACCGTGCGAATCCTCGCCGCTTTGAAACCTCACACAGTGCCTACCATACCCCATGGAATCATCCCGCTCTAACCAGGACGCCCCTTGCCACAGACACACTCTATTCAGCACTTAACTTATACCTACGAGAACCAACTCCCCCAACACAATATTGTGTTCTCCCTAAGATAGAGGTTTTCCATCCGATTTACAGCTTGAGAACCTTCAAACCCTAATTGATGCACCTCCCTTCCTTACACTTTCCAATTAATCCCTCTGTCACCTACTTCAATCCACAACAACCCCGCAGACCGCGTTCCACGCACAGATCCGACGGCGGGTTGGCTTAGTACCTATAGAAAGTGGCCGCACTCCAGAAGCCGAAGGACACCGAATCAGGTTAATACAGCGCTACCACACATACACACACACGATCAGAGCTTCAATCCTACTCGAGCCTAACACCTTCTCAACTCATCAGACCCTCGGCACATCCCAGATACTATATCCTACGCATACGACCTACAGGACTCCGCTCATACGCACATGACCCAGTGCATAATACATGCTACAAAGAACCCGAAAATTCTAAAGACTGTAAATCTGATATAGCCTGAACATTATGAGATCCCTAAATATTTCCATAGCCTTATAATACTAATAATTAGATTTCATTAAAAAATACTTTCTGAATAATACAGAAGAGCTTCAAAAATGTAAAAAACAAATCAATTCCATGAGACACTGACCTCCCAAAGTGGTGAGATGTTGTTGAAAAAGCGTTTACAGAGCAAAATCCCAAATTGACACTGGTGAAGAGGAATCAGGAGAAAAGAGTCACGATGTTGATTCCCTCTTCCAGACACAAACAAAATATAAATGCTACAAAAAAAAACAACACAGAATCAGCCTCGGGGTTTCATCATGTATTGTGTTTCATTGCACTTTGTGTTAACAACTTCTGACATCGCTCTATTTGGGGTTCCTTCACTTCATGTCTTCTGCATACTCAACTATCCGTAATCCTAGCGCCTTTTGCTCATCTTGCCAAACGTGATCCATTATATCCACTTATGCTTGCGAAAGCACCACTGTCGTATCGGAAACCTATTTCCACTACCGGTAGGTGGAGACTTTTTTAACC
>CM076411.1:30067056-30100606 GCA_038363315.1 Mugilogobius chulae | reverse complement strand
CTCTTTCTTTAAATTCATAGTCTTGGATTTTGGAATCTTGACAGGCTTTGATAGTAACAATAGCAAGTAAACATTATGCAACAACTGCTAAAAAAAAACACATGGCGAAATTTAAATTCTTTGTTGGTATTGCTGGGGTACCTGATTTTGTATTTTTTTTTTGGAAATAGGAACCACCCTTTCTCCTATATTGCATTTTTTTCCTGCAAATTAAATCGGGTCCTAAAAATGTGAACAGACTGAAAAGAGCAAGACATTTGTTGGAAAGACTAAAATACTTCCTACTTCCAGTTTTGAGTGTGGATCGTAAATCAGGTCCCCAGCTTTAAGAATATTTTGAATTCTGCAATAATAACAATGATGAGTGTGGTGAACGTGTATAAACATTTCAGGCTTCAATCGAATATGCAAAGAGTAAAGATCCTGTACCTGATTTTTTTTTATTATTATTATCATTTTATTGTTCTTAAAATCAGCTTTACACCAGCATTGTTAAAGCATCTCGTCAGGTGAAAATGTGTTTGCAGTGTCCTCTCTGTATCTAGTAACAAAGCATTGTATTCCTTATTGCTTCCAAAAGTCTAAGCTTGTTGTGAATAATTGAGAAGCTCTATGGAGGACTAAAAATGACAAAATTATAATTAAATAAATAAAAGTAATAAAAGTAAATAAATAATATAAATAAAAATAAATGTAAAAATAACTGTGTAAATAAAAATAAATAAATACCTAAATAAATGAAGAAATAAATAATTAAATGAATAAAATTCTTAAACAAATAAATATATCTATATATATATTTTTTTTTACACAAACATGAACCATTTTAACTTTTGATTTGTGTAAATATATTTTTTACACTACCATAGAATAAATGACAAGTAAAAATATATTTACACCAATCACAAATTACAATGGTTCATGTTTGTGTAAAAAAAAATATAGATATATTTATTTGTTTAAGAATGTTATTCATTTAATTATTTATTTCTCATTTATTTAGATATTTATATATTTATATTTTTATTATACATTTTTTTACATTTATTTTTATTATGTATTATACTTGTATTTATATATTTCATTTACTTTTATTCTTTTATTATTTAATTATATTTTGTCATTTTTAGTCCTCCATAGAGCTCAGGTCCTACAACCAAATTTTGCTTTCTTAAAAATATAAACAAACATAGTCTACATGTTTTTGCTCACTTACCTAATGCATTCTCTAAAATTGTTTATCACAATGTGATTTTTTTCACCTGTTATGAGCGAGATGTGCTGGTATGCTAACAGCAGTGTCATTGCCCACTTTGTACCTTTAGCTTTACTTGTCTTACATAGTTTTATTAATTGAAATGTTATTTTAAAACAGTCAAAACTTCGCTGTTAAACACAAAACCCCCTTACAGATTTCAAAAAAACAAATGATTGTAAATGAGATTATTACTATTTCAAAGCCGTAAATGCCCGATTAAGCTAGTTCCGGCTGCTAACTGCTAGCTTAAAATGATGAGCGTAAGTGTGACGTTTTAGGCTTTCTATTGGCAAACTTTTGTGAGATACATTCATAATATCAATATAAATAAATAATTTTACTGTACACTTAAAAGAATGGGTTTAAAGACATAATTTCTGCTGCACATGTGTAGTTGCGCTAAAGGTACAAAGTAGGCAATGACAAGCACAATGCTAACAACAGAGATAAACTTAGTGAATTTTGTTGAACAAACTGGACTTTATTAGAAGGATATTTCAGACTCATTTCCACCTGAATAGATACATTAACATATATTTGTGCTAGCGGGAATTTGATTTTAAGTTATTTTATTTTAGAAACAATCGGGTATAATCAAGTGAGTAAAACATGCTTGTGAAAAGTTTCAAATTAGGCTATACATTTTATTTATGTTTTTAGGACTACAAAAATCAGGTACAGAATTTTAAATGAAATTCGTGTAGAAATATAACTAAAACGACTTAGCGCATTACGTGATCTTGTGACATCAGCCTTACAATCTTAAACATGTCGGAAACCTGTGGCTCATATTTTGTGGTGCCTTTTTGAACTTCATGGACTTTGTCTGCTGTAGATGCACAACTTTGCTCAATGTCAGGCTCTGTGTACCAGACTGTGGCGTCTAAAAATGTGCTGTATTTTTTTCTTTATGGTTCAAATGTTCTTCGGATGTTGTTGTAGTTTTTCCTCAATGAGCAGTCTGTGTTCACTGTGTTTAGAATGTAAGGAAATGCTATTCTATTTGTAGATCCGGGATAACTATATATAACTTTAGAATCTTAAAGGTCTGACTGGTCATGAACTGAACAGAATTTTAAAGGTTTCTACGAAAAGTTTTGGCTATTTTCAGTCAAATCCGTATCTTTATTTTTCCCAACGCAGTTATATCTCATAACCCGTTTAGCCACCTTTTCCCAAAATCCTAAAATTATTTTACCTAATTCTAACCCTAACCTTTTATATATTTTAAGATATAAACTTTTGCTAGCATAGGCCCTAATGCAAAGGGATGGCAGTGTGGCATAACTGGGATGGAGAAAAAAAAAAAAAAAAAGGTGTCAAAACTAATTTGTACATTTATTTGTACAAGACAGAGACAGAGATACCCAAACATTTTTCCTCGATGGGCCAAGTTTGCTGATTAAAACTGGCCAAAACCTATTATGTTGAAGTGTGCTGAGGGCCAAACATAGATTTGTTTTGCATTTATAAAGTTTATTTGAGAAGAGAGTTGATTAAATGGTATTTTATTTACATGTTTTGGGAAATTACTCTTGATTTGGTGTCAGTTTACACCTATTGGTTACCAAGTTGACCCCTAATGAATTTTCAATAGCCTCAAAGTCATGTGACTCAGAGTGCCCAATCAGCCTTACAGTATTATTGTAGTTCTATTGCCCAGGTGTCATGCACACCTATTGGTTCCCCAAGTTGTCCTTTTTTTGAATACACACACAAACTTGAATTTAAAAAGGGTTAAAATAGGGTTTCTAGCAAGCCTGAGTATATGGGCCTAACTGGACCCCCTGGCAGATCGAGTTTGGCCGCAGGGTTCCACTTTGGGCACCACTGATCTAAGATGTCACCAAAATTAACCAATACATTTAAACTGTCTCATTTCTAAATGAATTTTCTAAATGCTATGCATAAACACAATAATAGAACAAATATTTTTATTGTACAATATTGTCCAAAATAAGTCTAGCTTTGTCCTGATTTTGTGTTTGTGTAGTAGATTGTGATAGTGGGCAAGAGCTATTTTTTCTCTTTATTTGTTTCTGTTTTTATTCTGATGATTTCTAACAATGATAAAACACATTCAGTTTTGTAGAACTGATACTAATACTGGGATCAGTTATCAAAACAGAACAGATCCCATTAGTCATTGATATTAACTGAGGAGAAATAAAGCATAGTGTCGATTGAAATTGGGTAGCAAATGACATTTAAAACCAAACTGAAATTAAAATAAGTGTCTGTGTTTCAAACAGTATTTATTTTAGCTGCCCTTTTGTAAATGCAACTTATTATCCTGGATTTGCAGCTAGAATGATATTTCTCTACAGTCAAATCCACAAAAATCAGATTAGACATTTTTGTGTCAGACATTGGTGATGGACTTCTGTGTTTATTTTGTATTACTGCATTTTGGAAACTCAAGCCAGAACAATGTCATTGTTTTTTATAAATAAAACAAAGTAAGTGTCATTTTGTTGGTCTAAAAATGTTTTTTCAGACAATAGGGTTACATTTGATGAGGTGTTGAGTCTGCAAAGTCGATCCAGGCTCTAAAAACATCAAAGTGAGTAAAAATAGAACAAGGATTGCAGCTATTTGTAGCTTTTTTTTTTCAACGAAGGTCTATTTTTATTCAGGATGTCATGGGAACTCATCTGTTAGTCTTCATTTGGATATTTTCGAAAGAGGAACGGAGCTTGAGGACATAAGGATGATTGGTCAGAACAAATATAAATAACTTGTGTAAAGAAATGTTGTTGGGCACTGCAGAGAGAAACATTTGTTTTGTTTGCACTATTAAAAAAATATACATACAAAAAAAAAAAAAAACTACTACAACATTATATTTCTACACCCATTGTTTAGTTGCAAAAACAAGAGAGCAATGAAAAGATTGACTTCGCCCTCAATTATCTTTTAAATTTCAACATACCAACCTTTTTTTAACATATAAAACACACTTGAAACATTTGACACGTTTATTCATTTTAAGTTACAAATTATGAGCAAATTGAACTAACTAAAGATCTTAACAGTAATATAAATGTAAAAAACAAACAAAAAATAGAGACAGATTCAGATAATTATCAAGTAATTTTACGAAATCAACGTCAAAAAAATCAAACGCTCAAGTCAGGACAGTGACGTGCCAATTTGATGCTGCATTCATGCACTTACCGAAATACACCTTTTATCCTGTTTATCTTTTATTTTTAGGAGGGAATTTTTTTTTGTCTGTTGCTAATTTAGTATCTGTCAAGCACACATCTGGATTTGGTAACGTAATCGATTATAATAATTTTTATTTTGTACTAAAGTTCAATTTTTCACCTTTCATAGGAAATTACCCATGAATCTATTTAAGTACTCTATTTTCCGAGTCTTACACTTGACACTTGAAGTCACCGTGGGCGCTGCTCGGTGCGTGCGCATGCGCTGTAGTCTCCGGGCTGTGTTGGAAGCAGCGCGAGGTGAAAGGCGTGCGGAGGAGAGATGTCAACAACAGCGGGCAGTGGGTCAGCGCCTCCGTGAAGCCACATAAGGATTTTTATTTAAAAGCTTTAGCGCATTTAGTATACATTTCAAACACTTATTCTCGCGATCTTTAGCATATACGGTCACGGTTGTAGCTTTTAGCGCTAGCCAAATCTAGCTAATGGGCAGAAGGATGCATGTATGCTAGCTAATGTCAGGGAAAAAATGGAAGTGATTGCATTATTTATTTGTCTGGATTAACGGGACCAAGACGAAGCTTATCTTTTTCCAATGGCATGGTAAGTATAGGTGTAAAATTATGTAAATGTTGTGTAATTATGGTTGAAATATGGCCAAGTCTACCTGGCTAAAAATGATGATGCCTTTAAAGTGTACCTAATATGTAAAATTCATTTTTCCATCTTGTTTGGCCTATTATAATAGTTTTCTCTCATCATTAGTTTAGTCCAATTTGTATTAGAATTGATTCTTGCATGTTTGAATTATCTTTCATTGTCTTGCAAAGTTAGCTGCATGATTTCAGAAAAATCTAATTGCATTTTTTTTCTGACCAGTATTACAAAGCATTTGTCTATGTTCTGGTGAAATTACAAAATTTGTAAACTATTAGTTTCAACCGACAATCTAGAAAGAATCACGTGTTTTGGAACATGTGTGCATAAAACTTTTATCTTGAACAGGCAGTGAACAATTAGTAAATGAAAAAATTAGCTGTTTGTAAGTTTTTTAATATCAGCTTTGTGTCTGAGCCATTTATTTTTTAAATACATAGAATAAACCTATATGTCTATTTGAAATCCTCAGTAGTCATACTTCTGAATAAAAGGTGCAACATGTAACATTTTAGCCAAAAAATAGACTTCACACTGTTTTTGCTTTTTTATTTTTATTTGGATGTTTTCATTGAACTAAAAACATGTGTTTTTACTCTGAGCAGGCTTAATTAGTTCGTCTGTAGCCTAGACAAGGGCCTCCTCTTGCTTGGTTTTATGCATTTTTTTTTTCCGTAGCTAAAACGTTTTACAGTGTGGTATGGAACTGATGTATTTCAATGAAGAATGCCCCCAACTAATGTTTTAATGGAATCAAGCATTTGATTTTTCACTCCCAGAAAGTTACAGGGTGTCACTTAAAATGTGTTATACCTTTCAGTTTTAGATAAAAGAGAATTTCAATGTATCTTCTTTCAGTTCTGTGTTTTATCAGATAGGCATGCCATGTTTACATTTGTTGCTGTGCTCATCTGGGAAAAAAATTTAACTGGAGATCCGTGGATACACATTTTTTTAAAAGGAAAGAAAGTTTGATCAAATTTCTCTGCTCATTTTATTCTCCTAAAAGAGCTTTTTGTGTCCTGTCAGGCTTAAAGCTAATTCTGTGTTCTGACTCGTGTTTGTGTTTTTTGAACAACACCCTTATTATATCTACTTCACCGCGAGTTAGCCACATAGATGTGAAATGTGTCATTAGACTTTTAGACTGGGAATGAAGGCACAAATGACCACACAATTAAATTAAAGTAGGCCTGGGTGATCTGGAAAAAAATAAAATTGCAATTTTATCCCTGATATTGATCGATCTATATTTTTGATTCGATTTTATTTTTCAAAAACAAAATAAAATTGTTTTTATTAATGATTTCTTGAACATCGACAAAACACATTCATATGTTCTATTTCCCAGAAAAATAATATAGATAATTATTCTGCCTCAAAGTTTGGCTTTTGCTCAAAACCATGTTTTTACTGGCAAAGGATTGGTTATCAATCTTTTGATTCCAAACCCCCAATAGTAAAACACAAATTTTATTCAAGACAGCTTAGAAAATAGAACCAAATCTATTGACTTCTTGTTATGCAGGAGTTTTTTGAAATTACTTTCTTTGTCGTAAAGTGGCTACATGGCAATTTTCATTCACACTTCATATTTTCTTCTGAATCAGATTTTTTTTTAACTACTTAAACGCAAGTAGGCGGGGATACGTGGTAGGTGAAAACAGGGATTTTCTTAGCACTTGAACGTCAGCTGCTGCACAATACAAGATTAATCCATGAATCAATCCAAATACAACTTTGAACACTTGGCGACTAATCCTCTGTCAGTAAAACATGAAGCAGAGATAGAAGTCTGTTAAGTTTTTGTACCAGAAATCATTACCAAAAAACATTTTTGTTTTGTATGTGAAAACGCTAAATAAAATAGAAAGGAAAATCGAGATCACCTTTCCCTAACTGGACAACATGACTAAACAGAGCTATAGATGGATGGATGGACACATGAGTTTTGAATCCAACACAAGAAATGAAACATCACTATCAAACTATTCAATACTTTTTTCATTGTTGTCCCATCAACATTGAAGAGTAAATTTTTTTCCAAATCTTAATTTACTTTTTTTTTTTAGTTTTTGATGCTAGTATAAATATGTTTCCTCATCAAAAACACTGTTGTTTTGGTGAGATATATTTAATTCTCGCAAAAACACTGTTCTGAATGTGCCTAATCTTTAATGTCATATATAGATTTCAGAGATGTTCTGCTCCGTTTTTTAATCTATGAATCATCTAGGCTTGTTTGGAGCATTTCTGCAATTAGAAGATCAGGCAAGATTGATATGATTATTTCCCCTTTGTCATTTCCTTTGCAGGGGGGCTCTTGATATGGTAAACACTTGTGTGTCACCTGTGTTGTACTGCACGCTTTCAATTGATTCTTGTGAATGAAATTCCAAAGTAGGTTTCCTCAAGAGCATGCTTGAAGCATGGAAATAGTACAAAAAATGCATCAAGAGTAGTTATTTTGCATCATGTCTTTTTGTTTCTCCTGAATGCTCCTGTTCTAATGTTATTTCTTTTTAATTGTCATTTCAGAGATCATAAGAAGCCATGCTCACGACGGAGGCAGTGAGAGAGTTCCAGGCCAAAGAGCGGAGGTTCAAAGAGCAGCTGAGGAGATGTCTGTCTTCAGCTCTGTCTGCAGATCTGCTCAGGTGAAGTGTCTGACAGAAGCTCCCTCGTGTACACCATCAGCACTGGTCAGGGAAAAACATCTAATCGTTAATATCCAGAGTCCTCTAATTCACACTGTGTAAGCGTGTTAGGGGATGAATCGGGACTTTCACATCATAAGCTAATTTAAAAAAAAGAATATTCCAAAAATGCTCATGGAAATCTTACATTTGGTGATATTTGAAGGCGCTCATTTATTGATTGTAATCACGAAATTGCAAAGAAAAAAGGGGACCCAAGGCACTCTTCACTCTTCTGGCCTAATTCATTGTTAAAATATTAATGATTAAAAACGTGCTGATTAAGTTTCCATTCGTAGCGCCTCACAGACAGCCTCCTTCAGGGGTCACTGTAGGCTTTAAACCTAAATCTTTTGCTGTAGCACTGGCAGGAGCAAAGTTTTACACCTGTGAGGCTGGTGTTGTTATTGTCTCACGCGCACACACATCACTGAGAGGAAAGTGAAGTAGAAGTAGCGGTGTCGGAGGAGGATAACATGAATCTGCAGACGGGAGGTGCACTCAGAAGCACCGCTTCGTTTTCTTCTAAAACAAAATGCACGTGGGCAACATCTCTGCAATTACACAATCACATTATTGTGATTGTATCGCATAAGCAATTAATCACCCAGCCCTCGTGTGAACAAAGTTGAATGAATGGTTTATACGAAGTGAAATGAACCCAGTTAATGCAGCAATCTAGTTTAGCCAACAGCAGATCAAAAATGTTAAACATTGTGCTGTCACAAAATGAAAGGTTCAATTCGTGACTTGTGAAAAAAAAAAAAAAAATGAATATTTTAGAACACAACTTTACCAATTTTAAATTTGCTCCTTAGAACCAATACTTTGTCTTCTTTTTTTGTATTAGAACTTAAAAAAAAAAAAAAAAGTGTAACAAAGCACATTTGTCATGATGTAATTACTATGTCAGGAATAGAGCTCAATCTACTGACAGCAAAGGAAATTACATAAGAGAAACAATCCAAATCATTTTGACTGATGTTTTTTTTTTTGGAACACTGCAGAGGATCTCAGAGATATGCCTAAATTTTTTTTCCTAAATATATAAAAAAACAAACCAAAAAATACACAAAACCACAATATGTCTCCTTTAAACATAGAGCTGGGCGATATGGCAAAAAAATAGATAGAAGTTTTTTTATAGCCAGATCATGATTTGATTTTATCACGATTCATGTAGATCTATTTTTTTGTTGCTTTTAAGGTAAATCATATCCTCTTTTTTTTTTTTTTTTTTTCAGAAAATACCTACTTCACTGTGATTAATCAAAACCATTTTACACTCACACAGTGCAGGACAAAGACTGACCAACAAGAGAATAGGTGGGGAAAAAACAATATCATCAAAAAAATCAGATTTTACAGAAATAGCTCACTTTTTTTTTGTTTTTTTTGTTTTATCTGTCACACTATTGCCCAGCCCTACTTTAACAACATTTCTAATTGACAGTGTATTAGAGTCTTAAAGATTACTTGTCTAATTGGGTAATTTTGTGGAAATTTTTTAATACGTTTGATTTCTAAATAAGCTGTAGAAATGACCTGCATTATCCAGTGACCTTGTGAGTGCACCTCCTTCATTAGACCACTAGCGGTCTCTATAAAGTCACAATCCTGACAAATTGCTTTGCTTCCAGAAAGAATGCTTACTTATCTATTTCCACTGCAGCTTCAGGGAATGACCTGTGCAGGGCAGGATAATAAAAGGATCACATTTTACCCCTCCAACAATAAAGATAACTGTTTATATCCTGCCTCATGTCTCCCACACTTGTATTTGTTTATTAAATCTCAAAATTCTTCCTCATAAAACTTCTCTAATAGCCTCTCCTCCAGCTCTTTGGCTCACATGGACAACGCGGTGTGACGATATTGCAGGTCACGTTACATCTTATCAGTTCAGGCAAGTCCGGAGTTTCGACACAGCAGACAGTAACTCACTCTTGCCCCCTGAAGCCTGGAGCTGAGTGCTTTTGGGTCACCGAGATTATCCACCGAGGCAGAGCTAATGATAAGGAAGAGCCAACAAGTAGGAAATAGGTCATCAGAACCAATCTATTGGGCACAGTGGGTTTAACGTGGACTGATGTGTGACTTACAGTAGTGCCGGGCCTAAGGCTGTAGACCTTTTAGTTGTTTAGTGTAAAGCCAGCTGCACACTAGAGAAGTTTAGCAGCGACAGCATGTGAAGTTCAGAAGAGATTAAAACTCTGTATGATAATATTTACTTTGAGATGTCTCTAAACTTTAAATTACACGACGTCTGAGTTATTTTACAAAGATGAACACTGAGATAAATGAGACCTGTATTTGCTTGTTTTTACAGACAGATATCAAACTTTTTCTTCTTTCATGTGTATTTTGTTTTATTGTTTCATCATGAATGACATAAGCTGTGGCAGCGTAAATGTGAGAGGCATCTGGCTGCAGACCTGTATGAGGAGATCTGTACCAGGAGGCCCCTAAGGTCTGGAAGTTCGCCCATATTATCTAGATATACCACGGTACAGTAGGTGGCGTTGTGCACTTAAAACATTATTTGTGTCCCGCCAATAAAGTTGAAGAAAATAAAGAGGAGCCCCTATGTTGACGGTCGGCGTGTGTTAGTGTTAACAAACCACAAACGCTGATACAAGACGGTATGCGCCGGAGGGACAGACGTGAGCTGGTTGCCATGGTAATGAGTTTATTACTGTTGGTAAACAGGCCTAAATTGTTATTTTTATCTTAATCTTTACCCAAACCTTTTTCCTAAACCAACCCTATTCCTAACCTTACCCAATCTCCTAAACTTAATGATCGTCCCTCTGGGCCCGACTAGTTATTACGTACAGTACAGACCAAAAGTTTGGACACACTTTCTCATTCAAAGAGTCTCCTTTATTTTCATGACTATTAACATTGTAGATTCACACTGAAGATATAAACACCATGAATGACCAGGAAGGACAGTGATGGTGTGCTGCACCAGATGAGCTCCACCGTCACCAGACCTGAACCCAATGGATATGGTTTGGGGGAGTGAAGGCAAAAGGGCCAACAAGTGTTAAGCATCTCTGGGAACTCCTTCAAGACTGTTGGAAGAACATTCGAGGTGACTACCTCTTGAAGCTCATCAAGAGAATGCCAAGAGTGTGCAAAGCAGTAATCAAAGCTAAAGATGTTTTTAAGGGTTCTGTGAAACAGTATTTCGTTTTTATGTGCGCATAAAATGACAAATAAATTGAATCTTGAAGAACCCAGAATATGACATATTTTCAGTTGTTTCACACTTTTTGGTTATGTACTATACTTCCACATGTGTTAATTCATAGTTTGGCTGCCTTCAGAGAGAATCTACAATGTTCATAGTCATGAAAATAAAGAAAACTCTTTGAATGAGAGGGTGTGTCCAAACTTTTGCTCTGTACTGTATATTGTTTTGTTGTGTGCCGTAAATAAAAACTTTATGTCGATATTGTTTTTTATGTGTCAGTTTATCACTTTTATGTCTTGTGAAAGTCATCGGTTGTCATAGAAACTTATACTTGATCCGGCAAAAGGAAAAAAAAAAGTCTTGTCTGGCTGCAGTGTCAAGCATCTTAAAACAAGACTTGTTTGCTTTACTTCTGGTCCTCTCAGTGGAGGTGTCTCCTGATGGAGGTTTGCAGCCAGACACTTAAAAAAAATTGTTAAAGTGGATAAAAAGTGTAACTTGGTTCATAAAAAAGAAGCCTAGATACAAGTCATATGACGAGGGGCCTCCTAGTGCAGGTCTGCTGCCAGATACTCTTGGTAAATGTGGCTACTCATTGTTGTGTTCGTTGATCAAAATCACATCCACTTTAGAGCTGCAACAAGTTAATCGATTGATCGCAACTAATCGAGTATTAACAGCTAATTTAGTAATTGAATAATTGTTTATTGGTCTTTATACAGGTTTTAAACATCCATGGGCTGTGGAAAAACCTCAGATGGAACAGAAATAAAAACGTATATATTTAGATTTAGATGTACAAACTAGCTTGCCTAAGAAACACTCAGAAAAGTAGATTTTACATAATAGATCACCTTTAATGAACATTTTAATCCATCAGATCATCAATTGTTCATGAATATTGAAGTCCTTGTTAGTACTTGAAGATGAAGGGGTACATTTTTTGATCATGTTTGTTTTTGGAGTGATGACTAACATTTCAAAAGACATTCACATTTGAGAGAAGCACGTCAAATGAACAGCTAAACTAATGCAAATATCTCCATCTCCTCTGTCCCTGGCCTGAATGATTGTTGACCTGAACCGTTGTGTTGTGTCCTCAGGCTACTGCAGGAGGAGATGGAGGCCGATGTGACTCTGTGTACGAGCGCCGGTTCTCTCAGAGCGCACAGAGCAGTTCTTTTGGCCCGAGCGCCTCGTCTGCTGAAGGGACTGTCCCACAAAGACCCCACCACAGCCCACGTGCCCGACCTGGACCTCTCAGGACTCCGAGAACTCATCAGGTCAAGCGGCTTTCTCTGCTCGTATTCAGGTCATGTTTGTAAGGTTGTAGTCTGTTAGTCGTTTAGTCAGTTAATAATCTATAGAGTCTTAACCTTTGCACCTCGGGACATCTGTAAACTTTTAAATACCCTACGTCAGGGCTATTGATTTACATTCACGTGTGGCCAATTTTTCAAAAAGCTAAGGTCTGACTGCAAAACTGAACTACAAATGTGTTTTACATTCATTATTCACAAACAACTCGAAGTAGTACTATTCACTATTGCTCTCTTTTCATTGTGAACAGTAAAATCCAACAATAAACCCTCTCACTTTTTCATTGACAGATTTTAGGATCACTCCCAGTTTAAGTCATTACCTTTCTGTTCTTAACCTATTCTCATTCCGGCGTCCCTTCGAAGGGCCGTCCCACTTTTTCTTGAAAAATTCCTTTTTGTTCAGTATCATATATAAACAAACTATGAAGCACCTGGGAATTTTAAAGATAAAAAATTCATTGTGTCCCTCTTATTTAGAGTCAAATCAGCCTCTGGGATGAATCAGAATCAGTGAATCAGTTTGCAGTTGAAACTGTAAACTAAATGAAGATAAGCTATTGTCTTAAGTTTGGGAGCAGGACCACATCTCTTCCCCGCCTCTTCCGATGGGCACACCACATAAGCCTCCTTAGCCCGCCAACTCACTTCTGTTTGTGTCGCAGTCCATGTTCCTTCTAGCCTTCTTCGGCTTCCTCCGCTGTTCCGAATTTGCTCCTTCCACGTCAGTCCACGACCCTTCTCTCCATCATGCATCAACGACCTTTAAGTCGCGTCCTTCGATTGTTTGGTTTTCCACCTCAAACAAAGCAAGACCAACCATACCCGTCATTCTACACCCATCTACTTGTTTAAACTGAACTCAGTCCTCAGCCCTTACGAACCACTACGTTCGTTCATCCAGTATCAATGTTCTATGGGCGCATCCCCCCTAGATCCACTCTTTACTACCGAGGAAGGACTTTTAGCCTCTAGGTTCTGGTTCCTTCCACTTTTCAAGTTTGTTTCAGGTAAATCTAACATATCTCCGGATTTCTTCTCCGGTCATTCCTTTCGCATCGGTGCAGCCACTTCAGCATCTAGTCGAGGGGTACCTGACTGCATGATCAAAATCATGGGCCAATGGTCTTCCAACGCCTTTGAGACGTACACTCGCCACAACCTGGCTGATGTTCAATCAGCTCATTCCACTCTTCTGTGTTAGGCTTCTTTTGGGGTATCGAGGCCCAGGAGCCGCCAGCCCTCACTGGTAGCCCCAAAACGGCTACATACTTCTACGCTACATCTTCTGTCCATGCTTTTATTGTATTTCTTCAATTAAAATTTTGCATCATACGATGAGGTTGTGGTTCTTGCTAGTGAACTCTAAATAAAAAAAACTTCCCCAAAATTTCAAAAATTTTAATAGGACTTTTGTATTGTCTTCACCTACATTTTTTTGGAGTAATTTTAGGTCTCTAAAACTCATTTTGACCTCAATTACCTTCAGTTTTTGAAGAGAAATTGTCAAAACCCAAAATATCCCAAATCTAGTGTCATTCAGGTCTCAGCTGTAACACCAGCTTTACTTTCTGTTTCTATACCTTCTATTTTCTTTTGTTTGGAGAAAGTTTCACTTCTGATCAGAGCCAGTTAGTCATCAGAAGCTAAAACTACAGAGATACAGCTTCACTTTTTTTTTTACCGACGTGTGAGGGAAAAAAGGTCAGAATGAGAATGTTTTGGCTTTTGTTTGTGGAGGAATTTATTTGTTGGGCAACCGTTAAAACGTCTTAGTGGGCCGCCATTTGAAAAGCCCTGCCCTGCAACGTCTGTTTTTTTTACAGGCATACGCACAGAGATTATCAAGACCTGCAATTTTATTCCACAAATGGCGACAGATACGTTTTGATTTATGACTACAACCTTTTGCTTCATTGATGACTTGAGCATTTCTTGTGTTTTTAAGTTTGTTTTATCATGAATGACCTGAGCTGTGGCAACATAAATGTGGCTCCTCGACGCGTAGTTACGTCTGCTGATCAGAATCACATCCACACCGTCAGTTTTCTTATGAATGTCTGTCTTTTAATCCATTTACTGTGATAAAGTCCAAACATCCAAACCTTTCGTTACCATGAAAATGAGGTTGAACTTCAAGGTCACGGATTTGATCATAGTTTGTTTAATTTTTAGCTTTTAATTGTCATCTCATTGGAGAATAATTTTTGACAAAGAGTAATAATAACTTTGTTCAAATCTGAGGGTAAAATAGACTACAGAGTCTTTAATTAATTTATATAAAGTTTACAGATTGAAAACACAGACACGCCATTAGAATTTACATGAGGTCTTTAGGTAAATATAATCTCTTGTGAATAAAACATTAATTGACCAAAAGTTTGATTAGGCAAAAAATTACGTCATAAAGATGATAAAGATATATGTGGTTTGGGACCAAATCATTGCTCTATCTGTCTTTTTAGATGTAAATAAAGTGTTTTCTCAAATTTTCTGTACACAACACAATTTGTGTCAGATAAGCTTTGATAAAAAAGACACCTTTTGCCTTCAAAACATTTGCCACGCTCTCCTTTTTAGACTATTAATGAGTGAATGGGACATTTCTTTGGTCAACTACAGCCCTACTCTTTTGTTAAAGTGCTAAACAGTTGGTCACATGTGTCCATGTTTTCCCACAGACGTGTGTACACAGCGGAGCAGAGCATGAGCTCAGGGGAAATCCTCCCACATGTGGAACGTCCTGCCCCAGATGTTACACACCTCTCTGGTAACAACAACTCACACAGTGTTCAGTTTAGTTTGTGTAAAGTTATACACATGATATGATACATATAGAAGTGGCCATTATATTATATTTATGTAACAACAACTCACACAGTATTCAGTTTAGTTTGTGTAAAGTTATACACATGATATGATACATATAGAAGTGGCCATTATGTCATATTTTAAATACTATTGTAAATGTCATTTTGAAGATAGGCAAGTTTTGTATTTCTAAGCATTATTTTACATTTGTCTGATAATTAAAGTAATACATTTAAAGATGTTGGACTGACACAGAATTGTCCAACTGTTGCATACTTGAATAGATTTTTGATGTACAAATGTCTCAAATGGATCTGTTTGTGTGTCCAGAGTGTGGCCTGGAGCCTGCCTCAGGACTGGGAGCAGACCTGCTGCGTTTGTATCAGCACGGACAGCAGTGTGACATCACCATCCAGGTCTCTGAGCAGCTCTTCTCCTGCCACAGGTAATAGGCCCAGTGCATTTTCTGCAATAGTGACCATGTTAGGAGGCCAGATACCTTTCTGATTGGCACTTTGTGTTGCGTGAAATATACAATATGAAAGGCTGGTGACAAAACATGCATTTAAATCATTTTTAATTAAATGCTGCATTTGTATTCAACATAATTGCCTTACAGTATGTTGTAAGGTCATGTGAACAGAACTTATACAAAATAATACATCCCAGTATACATAATACATTTTTAAATTGGGCTAAAAACAAACAAACTTGTGAATCTATTTAAAGGGCGTCTGTTGCATACATTTTTGAGATTTGTTTTACTTTTGTTTCTCATCAAACCCAGTATCTAAAGTCTGCGTGCTGTGTAAGTCACTTTTAGGCAGTGCTATGCTCTTGAAGTGAAAACACTGCTACACCTTGTGATGTCATTAAGTGACATTACAGGAAGTGGTCTGTTTATATGCCTATCAACTCCACTCACCTTTGACAGTCTGACTTTGAAGCTACAGCTGCTGTTTTAGCCACATTTAAACTGCTTCATTGTTTGGTGCCACTGAAACTATTGACAGACTAAAAGTTAACTTGAGTTTATTCTGCTGTATTGCAGATGTACACCAGACACACTCTAACAATGCTAGCTGCAAACTTCATAAATACCACTTTATGACATCACAAGGTGGAAGAGAACATTTGGAGCTTTGGAAAGCTAAATTATCCAAGCGTTTGTTAAAGAAACTACACCCAACTCTGTGGTTTTTGACGAGGTAACAACATTATGATATTTGGTGTAATATTCATGATTTTTGCGTCATAAACTCATGAGGTCATTAGAGATGCCGCAGATATGTGGTCAGTTTCTGAAACCCAGGTTTCCATGGCGACGGAGTCTTCATTTTGAGCCCAGAGCAGAGCCTGGCCCTGCGTCTGCTGCAGTGATGTGTCTGACAGCCTTTTACAGGACTCTGCTGCTGCTGCTGCTTTCACTTTAGAGTGCCCTTCCTATGAAATATTGACTCACAATAATCTAATATTAGATCAGGGCAGTAACAGCCACGTCTAGATTTTATTTGTGCGCAGCTTTTTATGCTTTGTTTCTGTCTGATGTCTCCTCAGAGATGATAAAGGTTGGTTAAAAATAGCACCTCCTGAACACGGCTGTGAAAATGTGCACAGATGATGTCATTTGTTTGACTTATGTGGCTGCAGTAATGCATTCATGTCAAATGTTCTTTTACCACTAGATTGTGTGTGTAGATTCTTTTATTTATTTTAAACATTTCAACTGATAGATCGCACTATTTTTGGACAGCGTTTATTGGAGGAAGCTTTCACAAAATCAAGGTCATAATCAGATTTTTAAATACCTGACATTGTGTAGCACCCAGAAGCAGCAATAATCTTTAGTGTAAAAAGTGTATTTATTTTATCAAAATCATAACCTATTCAAACCTACAATAATGTGTCACAGTTCATTATTTAACTGTTAATCAAATTGGTCAGTGTTGTATGTTCCGATTGACCACAGAATCTCCCTCAGGCCCCTCTCTGACGACACTGACGCCTCTTTTAACAAAACAACAACACCGACTCTCCAGAGACCTGTTTGTTCTCTTTCATCACTTTCAAGCCTCACTTCAGTTGGTTTTGTCCCAATGTGACATGGGGAACATAAGGTTCAATCTGTTTTGTGTTTTTAGGGCAGTTCTGTGTGCGCGGTCTCAGTACTTCCGGGCCATGCTGAGTGGAAGCTGGATGGAGAGTTCCCGACAATGCATCACTCTGCAGGGGTAAGTGCCAGAGAGAAGAGAGAAGACTAATGTGCAGAAAATGAGACAATCATACTGCTGGATTTTTTGAGAAATTACTATTATCCGATATTTGGCCTCAAATATCAGAAGGGGCTTGTCCTTTACGTCAGCTGCACTCTAGAGGAGTTTAGGATCATCATGTAGCAGGAAGAAGAGACGACTCGAGGAGCGCAGCAGTGAGTGGAGAACAGTGCGTGCGTCATGTGATCAAGCGCAAAGTGTTTTCTTTCGTGTGCGCAGTTTTAAATGTTAACTAAATGAAACGTCAGTGGATTAAACCAGAGCAGAGGGTCATTAGAGGTAAGGAGCTGTTACACTGATGCATTGTGGGCTTGAAATGAAAAAGTTCCAACAAACTTCGTGTTGTCCATGTTATAGTAGGCTAAAGCTGCTAAAGAAGCAGGTGTGTTGGAGATGACGTGCGTAATGATCGTAAAAATGAATACCGCACTTGTACTACGAGCACAAAGTGTTACATTTATTTACAGAGATAATGAAGCAATGTTTCTTCTTTAATTTATGTGCATACGGAGCTTGTAAACCTGACATTGATGCATCCTGACAAATAGTTGCAGTGATGCACAGACATAAGGAGAGAAATGACAGAAAATCTCCAAAACTCCTGTAGTATGCAGCCATCTTAAGGTGCTGAGTCTTGCGCTGGAAGGGCGAGTAAAATTAATTGATTCGTCAATTCATTTGGACGTGGTTAAAAGAAAAAAATGAACACAACCATTTTCCCAGCCATAATTAAAACTATCAAATTTTATTACATTCATAATTGCAGTCTTTGCTTTGCTGATACTTCCACTCATATTGTGATTTAATTTGAGATTAAATTTGCCTTCCTGTTCAAAAAATGCATTTTTGATAGATACAGTTGGCATCAAAGGCCACGCCCACTAACGGACCTCCGAGGAGGAAAGTTAACATGGGGAGTGAATCAGAACAACAGCTTTATCAGTCACTGCTCAAAAACTGCAAAAGCAAACATGGACTTTAGGAGATATATTGTGTCAAATACAGACACAAAGACATGAGGATAAATAAAGTGATTCAATCTTCCAATTATGTAAATTTATCTAGCAATGCTAACGGTAGCTGCGAGCTAAATGCTAACATAATGCTAGCGCCGTCTGGCGTCTTTTAGCATCTTTTTAAACTTTCTGTTTACTTTTCTGACATAACAACATCTCAGTAACCTCCATTTAAATCTGGTTGTAACTCGACTTGAATTAGTTGTGCTAAAAATACATTTCCCATTCTTTATTATGGTGAGGCAGGAGATGTTTTCCCCCTCAGCAGGCCACGCCCCCAACAGTGACGCGTTGCCACCTGTATCTATTCTTTGATAAAATGCTTCATGTGTTTTGTAGTTTGGGGCCTGAGGAGATGGAGATACTGCTGCAGTTTATGTATGGAGCTATTGTGGATTTACCGTCTGGAGCCAGTGCCAGGTAAAAAGTCCAGTCTAACACTAACCTAAAGGCCTGTTATTAAATTAGGAAACAGTTCTGGTAAAATTGCCCATGATGAATAATGTGCAGGAGACAGGAAGATCAGTTCATTGATTTATTTTCTTTGGTTATTTTCTTTGTTTTCTGCCTTTATATGGCCACAATCATGGTTACATACTCTGCAACAGAGAGAAATATCAATAAGCATTCACAAATAATAATCACTGTTTAACAGGCAAATGAACTAACAAATGAACTAAACATTTTAACTCAGAATACAAAGGAACTCACAGGACGCATGTTGGGCTGGTGGAAGGCAGGCAAAGAGAGAACAATGGGTTTCAGTGGGCTTTGTAGACTGCTGATTGCTTGACAGAAAGCAGGTGCTGAGGTGTGGAAGGATGGAGCTGGAACCCAGGGAGCGCTCCATTTCTCCACCACAAGTGCTGCTCTGAGGACAGTCTGATAATTTGTGACAGCCGCCCCCAAAACATGTGTTTTGCTCCACACAAATTACTTAACCTTGGCCACGTCGAAAGGCAAGAAATACTGAACCCGAGTGTCTATCACAGCCGTAGACATCCATTGCATGTCCATTTGTTTGATAGCCAGATTGGTCCTCCAGCCGCCCCATTAGAGTAGGTCTTGAAGCAGCATCTTCACAGTCACTGGAGACCATGGGACCAGAAAAAGTGAGCAATGCTGGGAAAGTCCAAGTGGATGTCTGGCTCAGGTCGGGTTGAGTCAATGATGTCACAAAGTTTAGCATGGATTGTTGATCCTGTAGAATTTTCATCCAGGATGGGTGAACTCTGGAGCTGCTGACAACTAGGTAATGCCACTGGAACAACATTTACGATGGCACGAGGAGACTGGATAGGGTGATCAACATGTAGATCATGTGAGTGCATAATACATGCACTCCCAGCTCTGGGTATCGTGTCAGCCTGTTTGGTCAAGTGGTAGTTGTTGCAAGCACTAGGGGAGATTGTTTTTTGGAGAAACTCCTCACAGCCATTGTGGAAGCCTTCAGGTGAATCACATGTGGAGCTGAATGTGACCTTAGTAAAGGTGCCTTGTGGAGGAGACTCTGGTAGGAGAGTAGAAGGGCCATGAAGACTTGAAAAGTCATGAATTGAGGTATGGAACAAGTCATTCATGACAGGGAGGTGGGCCTCTATATCAGTAGAAGACCTATTGGTGTCATTTTGAACAGACCTCTGCAGGGAAGAAGAAATCAGCCAATCAAGTGGGCTGAAGGAAGCTGGAGCAGGCTGAAGATCAGGAAACGTTGAAACTATTGTAGCAGCAGGTTTGGTGGTGGCAATAAATGGAGCAGAGCGGACCTGTGGGTCTGATGGCTTGTAGTTTGTGATGGAGGCACACCAGATAAAGCTGATTCTAATTTTAATTTGGGGAAATTGGCACTGACTTGGCTTCTGGGCAAGCAACCTGTGCTTTTAAAGACTGATCTATCTGAGGGTCTGGAGCAGGCTGGTTGTGGGACCAGCAAACCTGCCTCACCCATGCTGGGCTGAGCTGATGGAAGAGTACTAGTCGGTTGTAGACCGGTACAGGCTCGGTGCTCTGGACTTGGACCTTTGAACAGCAGTGAGACCATCCTTGCTTCTTCCAGGTCCCGCTCAGCCTGGCGGATCTTTCTGGCCCTTGTTAGGTGATTTGACAGCTGCTCTCGCGCTAAAGATGCCTCTCTGGCCTGTGCATCCATGCGTCGCAGACATTCCTCTGCCTTTTCATCCTCCTGCTGTTGGTGGCGGAGTTCATTTAGCTCCATGTCCTTCAGCCTCTCCTCCAGCTGTGCCAAGTCTGGGGGATTCAAAGATTCTTTTAAGGTGTCAATCGGTCTACGACTCATAGTCTTGAAGTGCGCTAGAATCCTTCTCTGCCTCCCACTGCTCCTCACACTTGGAGCTGGTAATATGTATTTTTGCCTAAGTCGGGCCCAGAGTTCATATGGAGTGGGGGCTGTAGTGCCGGCATCCACAGTGACAACCCCATCCTGTGACCGAAGGTTGGCGTCATATGGGATTGATGCCCCGGTGGGTCCAGGTGCTGCAGCAGCTCCATGCAGTGAACCAGGCTTGCTTGGTGGATCCATGTTTCTTTGTTGAGTTGGGAGTAGAGAAGGCACACTTTGCCAGATGAACTGTTTAGTTATATCCATATATGGGCTATTATCCGGCTCGAAGGACCATTATTAAATTAGGAAACAGTTCTGGTAAAATTGCCCATGATGAATAATGTGCAGGAGACAGGAAGATCAGTTCATTGATTTATTTTCTTTGGTTATTTTCTTTGTTTTCTGCCTTTATATGGCCACAATCATGGTTACATACTCTGCAACAGAGAGAAATATCAATAAGCATTCACAAATAATAATCACTGTTTAACAGGCAAATGAACTAACAAATGAACTAAACATTTTAACTCAGAATACAAAGGAACTCACAGGACGCATGTTGGGCTGGTGGAAGGCAGGCAAAGAGAGAACAATGGGTTTCAGTGGGCTTTGTAGACTGCTGATTGCTTGACAGAAAGCAGGTGCTGAGGTGTGGAAGGATGGAGCTGGAACCCAGGGAGCGCTCCATTTCTCCACCACAAGTGCTGCTCTGAGGACAGTCTGATAATTTGTGACACCTGTAGACACACCTCTGACCCTCTGCTCTGTCTGTGCACAGTCAGGTGGTGCTGGCCGCAGACATGCTGGGTTTGGACGGACTCAAAGATGTGGTAGAGATGGTTCTGATCAGAGACTACTGTCGCTTCTTTCCCAAGGTCAGACAAGCACAATGTATTATGTTTTAGGTTAAGTTACATCTTTATTTGTAGATACGTTTCAAATATCTGGACATTAGGCCTCATGTATGCCACTTACTTTTGCTATATATTATATTATAAGTTATAATTAAATATTTTAAGATATCAAGAGAATTGAGAAATGTATGTAAGAGATAATTTAATACCTTGACATGTTTCAACAATTTCAACACACACTCACACCGATTGACTGGGACGGACTGATGCCTTTCCCCCAGTCGATAGAAAAAAATCCTAAATAGTGATACTCTTACAAATGGGACACAGAAAGAGTGATTAGTTGATATGCCAGAATTAGAGGGTAAAAAGTAGTGCCAATTACTCCTTTATTACACTGTTCAGTATTTCAGTATGTCCACGCTCCAGTGTCTTTGTGTGTGTAAATGCTACTATGTTAATGCACTTTCAGCTAGCATTTGACACTTTTCTCATCCAGTCTGTAAACTGTCTGTGTTGCAGCCGAGTGAGGGTGTTCAGAAGGGAGTTCTGGAGTGTCTGTGCCTCACACATGCCTTAGGCCTTCACAACCTTAACCTGCAGTGTAAGAGGTAAGATTTATCATCTGTATCCAAAAGAGACTTCTGTCACAGTCTAACATAATACTTACACAGTCTAAAATGTCCTAATTGTCACAAAACCTGAAAAGTTAAAGCAGGTGCACCTAATTTTCCAAAATCATAAAAAAGTTACATTGAAAAACGTTGCCTTTGGTACTTCACTGGTTTCTAATGAATTTCTTTGTGTCAAAAAGAGACTCACATGGCTCTGCATTACAAGTTTAAAAAAGTAAAATGTTAAATAACCTTATAACCCCCTGTATCATGTAGAACCTTTTTTACTACACAGTTTGTTTGTGGAAGGACAGAATTTTCTGTTTAAAATAAATATTGAGTAGCTTAGCTTTAACTGCTAAGCTAAAGAGAAAATATGATGCAATTTTTGTGTTATTCCTGAGAACCCCCACTTTGAAATTTGATGCACCAGAATCAATCAGAAGCGTAGGCACACATGGCTGTCAAAAGTTTCCCACATCAGAAATTAGAGTTAGAGCTCCATCTTCTGATTGCAAAGGAAATTACATAAGCAAAGCAATCAAATTAATCTTGCCTGATATACTAGTATGAAAAGAAAAAAGAAAAGATTTTGCAATATATGTGCCCTTTAAGAATTGCTTAGTATTGCAAGTCTTTGAAAAAAATCCCCAAACAAGCCCTTTAGAAAAAGTTATTACAATAATCAATGAATTAGAACACAGTGCGTCTCTGCAAAACAGGTTTTTGACAATTTCTATCATCAATAATGACTTTTAAAAATCTATGTTTCACTCATAAAAGTATATATTTTCATGAATCAAATCCGAAATTTTGCTAAAATTTGCCTCCTTTATGACTCGAAGTGCAGTCCAAAAAGCACAACCTTTAAAATTCATAAGAGACTTTAAAAAAAGAAGCCCAAAGCTGCTATATAGTCTGAATGTGAGACAGACAGATGCATCAAGCAGGCAAGCATACAAGGAAGGAAGGTTTATTTGTACAGCGCTTTTCACAAACAGAGTCACAAAGCGCTTCACAGTGAGATGAACCCCCCTGCCCACTCAATGATAGTAAGCACTGCAGTCCTGAGGCAACTCAACAGAGGCTATTTGCCTAAACACCTGGCGCCTCAACCTTCGACCTCCACCAAGTGTTCCCTAACCTGCATGTTATTGGTTGGTGGGGAAACCAGAGTGAAACAACCCAGACACGAGAAGAAACATGCAAACTCTACACAGCAAAGCCTGGGCCGAGCGGAAGTCGAACCCACAACCTTCTTGCAGTGAAGCCAGAGCTCTATCCGCTCTGCCAACATGCCACCATCAAGTATCAATCACAACATGGCAATTTAATCAAAAGCAGGTTGTCACAGAGTTGAGCTTCCAATTACATTTTTATCATCAATCATTTTACGTCAACCCAAACTATGTATATTATTGCATTATGAGAAAGAATGACTACCACTTCAGTTTCAGATTGAAGCCCACAGATACAGTATATTCCTTTGCTGGAGTATCTGTGCTTGTGTGTCCATTTACTCTTTCATTACTCCTAAACATATGCAATCCTCTCTAACAAGGCCTATATCTGTATTCACCCAACATCCTCAGAACTACTCTCTCAGAAAATGAGATTCAGTTTGCATTTCCTTGTAAATGAGGATATTCAGCGAACATTATCATTCTGTAAGTGGTTTATTTTTTAGTGTTGCTCATTTGTTCATTTGAATAGCACTCCAGGAAATGTAGACTTGAAACGTTAGCCTGAAAAATGCAAACTACAGTAATATATCTTTATTATTTTATACAACTGCTGGTACACAGTTGAGTCTAGAATTTTCTAAGTTGTTGAAATGAAAATCTGGAGTCTCTTTTTCTCAGAAAGCTTGATTCATGACCATAATTAATTCAAGATGGCAATATTTCTTGTGTTTTGAGTTTGTTTTATGGTGACTGACTAATCTGTAGCAGCATAAATGTGGCTCTTTGTCATGCTGTTGCAATCAGCAATCACAATCGCATCTACACTATCATAGTTCTCTCCCTTTTACAGTAATAAAGTCCCTTCATCCAAACTTTGCCGTGCTTTGTCCAAACTAGTGTCTCCAATACAATTTTTTGAAATCGATCAGAGACCGATTCTTTGTCTCAGGGTTGGTGCCGATAACGATACCAGTCCTGATACCAAATATTGCATTATGGCTAAAGAAGTAATTTAACTCAAATTTAAATCAATTTTAATAATGGCTTCTGCAAAATAGACTCATAAGTCTCAAAGTAGTCAAACTGATACAGAGTCATTATGAATTAATACACAGTATGTTCAGACAGACATCGGAATTGAATAATAAAGAATTGTAGTTCTAATCATTTCTTTCAAAAGTTTTTCAAAATGTAACTAGCTAAATGCAACAGAGTACTGTCCATCTTTTTTTATTTAGCTTCCATTGTGTTGTGTCTATTTAAATAAAGTAATAAAAATAGCTTGGTCATTGTAGTGATGTAACTAGATGTTTGTAAAAATAGCACACTAGTTTGAACATTTCGCTGACAGCTGGGGCCCTGCTGTGCTGCTGTTTACAAAATCATTTTCTGATGTTTCAAGCTCAAAGAGTTTAAATAGTGGTTTCTATTTTCAGATGGATCGCAGAGCATTTTGTGAAGACATGGTCCGAGCGAAACTTCTCTCTCTTGTCTCCAGAACTTCAGAGAGTCTGTTTTACTGCTGTAGCCGAAACTATGGTGGGTGTACTTATATTTATTTTTTTGCTCTTCTCTCCTCTCTTTTTGAATTGTAACAATAGTTTCAACATCACATATTAGCAAAAACAAAGATGACAGAGAGCTTGTTATGTTTACGTACAGAAGAAATTGAGCTGATATGGCAGAAATCACAAACCTCTGGTGTTGTACAATTAGATGTCAATAGACATATTTATTTAATTTATTTGTGCACCAACCATGCTTTTACAAATGCAGCAGGCATTTGATAACCAAATTTAAAATACTCCTCAAAAAATGTTCACCTTTTAAATCCTTTGACGCACTGCTTGGAGGATGGTGGAGAGCTCCTGCTCTAGAGGTTGAAGACCAGCCCAATAGGTTGTGTTCACTATACGTATCCTAATACAGAAGTCATGATACGATATGTATCCCGATAGACGTATATCGAAATATAATCTCCTCAATATATTATATATTGGTAAGGTAAGGTAAGGTAAGGTATACTTTATTGTCCCCATAGGGAAATGTGTCCTCTGCATTTGACCCATCCTTCAATGCCTCTGAGGCATCTCCTCAGGAGCAGTGATCGCTGCAGTGCAGCGCTTGGGGACACATCTCCAGATGTTGTTGCTAGGCTTGGTCAGGACTACGTAGCTATTGATAGAATGTTTTAGAAGGAAAATCTTAAAATCCTGCCAATGCAGAAAACATACAGTGCACTGACATTTATTTTTTTTCCACACTGTAGAAAAAAATTAAAAGTATTGTATTTTAGCTGTAAAACATGTTTTTGAGTAAAACAGTCTTTAAAATCACTGTCAAAATGTGTGTATGTTTTGTAGACTAACAAAATGCAGAGGAATTGCATTTTCAAACTGCTCTTTATATTAGATACGAGTGTCCTACAAATAACTCATTGTTCAGCTCAATAGTTTCAGCCCTAAAGTTACAGTCCAGGTTCATAAGTGTAAAATATATTAGTTTAAGCATCTCGATCCTCCCTGAATCGACATGCGTATTGCCACTGAGTTTTTTTTTTTTACTGCTCATGCAACAGGGCTATTCAACAGAAGGCCCAGGGGCCAGATCAGTCCCTCCAACCTGTTAAATCAAGCCTACAACCCCTATTTCAAGCAAAAATATTTGTTCATATTTAGTTTTTCCTAATTGTAGGCTAGAACTACGTTACTGACCTCTGCCTGGCTTAGTCTTTGTTTAATTCTGCTTGCGACAGACTTTGGTCCTGGTTTAGACGTGGCTTGAGTCTGGATTATTCTTTGTTCTTTGTTTGCTTATTGGTTAAAGAAGCAAATGACAAAGTTGAGTAATGTTTACTACATTTTTTGTTTTTCCACAACATGCTAACGCAGATGTTGTTTTACAGTTTTTTACAATTCCATATTTGAGACCCCAAACTGTACTAAAATTGTTGGCCCAGCTTGTGTCTCCAGCCCAGAAGCCAAGGCTCGCCAAAAATTGAGAAAATAAAGTTGAAGTCTCTCTCTCTCTCTCTTTTCTTTCTTTCTCTCTCTATCATTCTCTCTTTATTCCTCCTGTCTCCTTTCCTCCGTCCTCACATTGGCACAAACATCCACCACTCATCCTCCAGCGATTTGTCCACAGGAAGCAAATTTGAATGGGATCTAATTAAGGAACGCTTATTCAATTCTCAGTTATTAAAGACGAGCTAATTTCAGATTATGAGCCTTCAGACAGATGGGGAGGGAACTGGGGCCTAATTGATAATGGAGTCTGTCTTTCTTCACGTCCAAGTGGAGCATTGTGTCCTGAAAAGCAGACACACAAACACTTGTACAGACTTGGCAGAACACTAACATATGTCTGCCAAGAAAACTGTCAAACTCTTTGGATCACACACCCCACTGATCACTGTAAAGAACTGTAAGCCTGGAATAACTCCATTGTACAACGGATTTAAATGTTTATTAGATATTTACTTACAAAATAGGGCTGTTCCATATGACAAACAATGAATATCTTGATTTTCTTGTTGCCAGATTACGATTTTATTTCATCACAATTCTTGTCAACTGTCTGTTTTCTTGTTGCCTTTGAGGTAAATAAAAAAAAATGTTCCAGAAAGTTCCGTCTTGGCTGACAATGGCTAAATCCAGCTGTCAAAGGCTGATCAGTGTTGCCAGATTTGTAGAGAGAAACAAGCAACAAAGCCTTTGAAACAAATCCCAAAATAAGTGATCTCAGTTCTTCAATAAAAAGATATTAAAATAATCAATAGTTTGGAAGATTGTGTGTCTCTACAAAATGCGTTTTTAACAATTTATATCATTAGTAACAACTTTTAGACATGAAAAGCCATATTTCAGTCATAAATCAATATCATTTTGTAAATCAAACCTGCACAGATGCTGAAATTCATCATTTAAATTATCAATTTCAAGTGCATTCTCAAAAACACAGCTTTTAAAATTCATAAGAGACTGAAAAAGAAGCCCAAAGTCGCTATAATGAAGTGGACTTGGCAACTCTGAGAGAAGAGAAGTAAAGTTAGTCTGTATTGGAACAGACGCATTATTATAACAGAGAAATGTTTCTCATGATATTGCCCAGACCTACATACAAATATAACTGTTTGAATAACCAGAAGATAAATTATCATTTAAAGGAGACAGAGCATACAAGTTTGATTGCTATTCTAAAACTGACTTCTCATCAAAAACACTGCTATGGTTTTGTCTGTGAGTGATTTTTCATTTCCCCTCAAAACACCATTCTTTCAATCAAAAGACCAAAAAACAATTCTTTGTCAGAACACAGCAAATAATACATTTCAAGTTAAAGTTGCTTCTGATTGATTCTAGGATTTAAACCTAATTTCTAGCATTTTGACTAATTTAACATTGATTATTGTACAGACAGATAATTTTCTTTGTTTCAAAATGTTTCAAACTGATTTCAAGACATTGCTTCTTATTTCAAGCCAAGTCATTTGCCAATAAATTAAGAACATTGGGCCTCATGTGCAGGCCCGGGCGCTCGTTCTACTTTGACGTGAAACGTGATATAAACGGCAAAAGCCCAGCGTTGTTTCAATACATCTGTGACGTGAATCTGTTCCTCTGAGTGTGTTCATGTGAGTTTGGACATTTTTAAAAGACGCTGAAGTATTAACTTCACTATTAGCGAAAGTGTGCAGACCGCTGCTGCAGCTCTTCTCATTTCCTCAGCTCCAAGTCTGTCGGTGACGTGCTGCGTTCGGCCAGATTTGCCATATAAGGAAGTATGCATTATCATTTTGATGTAAATAACCATACGTAGCTGCAGTTTGGTGAATTTGCGTAAAGGCTGTTCAGAAGGAATTTGGCTCGTTACGAACTCGTCGTGAATCACACGTAGAGTTTTCGCATGAGCTTCTTAAAGTGGAAGTTATGCACAGATTTACGGAGACTTTCATGAATGAGGCCCACTGTTCTTACCCCATTGACATTTTGGTCTTATTTTAAGACAATTCTCTTATAACCAGTTAAAAATATCTTGAAACCAGTGAAATGATCTACATTACACAAGCAATTAAATCTTACCCAGTTAAACAACTCAAATCTGGATTAAGATTCTGATTTGAAGTTATTTTAAGCTAAGTTGAGATAGTTTTTGCTGTGTAAAATGTGTAGTTTGGAGCAAAAGTCAAACTTTGAGGCAGAATATTGATATATAGTTTCAATATTTCAAAATCTGAAACAAAATTGATTGAAAATCAAGATTTGCTCAGTATGAGGACAAAAAATGCGTCCATAAATCACCCAGACTCGTTTTGAGCATTTCTGCAGCACTAGCACATCAGGCAAGATTGTTAACCATGTATTTGTCCTTTTCATTGTACAACATTGTTCTTGGACTCAGACTGTGCAGAACGCGTGACGATGCTGTGCGGGACAGAGCAGCTGATCGGGAGCTTGCCTGAAGTGAAGTGGGCCCAGCAGATCAAAAGTCTGGTGACAGAGCTCCAGACCACAGCCTCCAGTACATCGTCCAACACCTCCCCAAAGTCATCCGCACTCAGGCTTTTCAGGATCTACGCAGGGTATGGGTCCGCTAACTCTTCTGTCTGCAGCTGGACGTGGCATTTAGAGTTCAAACTGTTTTATACTTTCATGTTCACGTGCTAAAATAGTCAAAGACCGAAAACACAGACACTAAACAGGAGGTAGTGCAGTTTATGTATAATTTGGGGCATTTCAGCCAACAGACATTTGAGGCACAGGAAATGCGAAGGAAGTAATTCTGCTCAAACTCCTAAGCTGCTGCCGTTTGTTGCAACAATAAGACATCTTGACTGTTTTTTTTTTACTCCCTCTGTCGGCACTATTCTAGACCCTTTCGCTGCCAGGCCCTATTCACAGCACACTGGAATGACTACTTTCTACTTTCATTTTAAAAAAGTAATGTAACGAGTAGTGTAACTTTTGTTACTGTGAAAATACTTGTAATTCATTACAGTTACTAACAAATACTCATAGTTGCATTGACCAAGTAAAAAAAAAATCTGTGCACCTTGTAGTGTGAGAAAAACGAGAACGAGACGAGGACACCAAAATCAGCCAGCTGGACGCAAAGGCCTAGCATCGATTTTTAATTTTCGATTTTACTCAAAATTAGCCGCAATTTAAAACAACTATCAATTTTGGTTTGCCTGTTGTTTTACAGGAATGCCAAGATACTTGCATTTTGAATCTATTTTGAAATTCATGTTTGCACATACTCATTACATACCACCATCTATTATACATTTAAACGCAGTAAGAACAAAAAAATTACACCTTTCATTGACGGCCAAGCTCATCTGCACCGAACTTAACCAAAGGCCTGTAACTAATCGCATCCTGATCAGTGGCACAATCCTATAAGTCTCTACCCGATAATTCTAATAACGCACCATTATGACTATACATACCTGGACAATCTCGACACACCAGTAGAATGAAGAGTACTATAGATACTTCTCAGCTACTTTTTCTCCAGACACCTGCTTTCTTGATAGAATACGTCCTTGTTCCTTCTAAATACCACTTTTCATGCGTCAGTGTCTTATCTCTTACTTCTTTTTTTATTTTTTTTTTTTCTACCAAATTTTACTGGTAATCATAGCCGAGCCTATGACAATTTAATAAACTAATGATCTTCCTTCTTCTAGTATTAATGAAATAAAAAAGCGGAGCCCGAATCCTTTAAAAAAAAAAATACGATATGTGCGATCTCCTACAATCTTGTTTCGCATCTTTTTATATTTGACAACTTATTAAACGAATGTTTTTTTACTATCATTAATCTTCCCCCAAAAAAACAAATGGGTAATCAAGTCATTAGATGTTACAGTACGAGAAGGCCAGCCGCACGCACTTTTCTACCTCTGATCCATGCAGGACTGAGTAATAATAGTTATCAGCCCTCTTTCCAGCTGGCGGTTGGAGGTGTCATAGTATCATCCCCTATTACACCCACCCTTCATTCCAACCAATCCACGTCTGTCCGGTCTGTCCACCTCGTCACCAAGGTTTGATAAAAAGAAAAGTACAGTACTAGTTTAGTTGACCACTCTACTGGACTGCTCAAACAGAACGGCAATTTATTCTGTTTTCCCTCCTCATAGACCCGCGCGATAAGTGACCATCCTACCTCCCCACGCTCACCTGTACCATCCCCTCGCCTCCACACAAGTACCCCACTGAGTCCACCTCCAACACCTCATGCACCTCTAATTACCATTTCACCTTCCCTCCATTAAGAATTCATAAAATATCTGACACTACAACACCATCCAACATTTTTTTTTCAATTTTCTATATCCAGATGTATTTTCCCTGCTACATCGCCCTGTTGAAGAGACAACCAGGCCGGCCCATCTCGAGAAGAAGCAGCGGACCTGCACCCTGCTTGGTAAAATGAAAGCTCGCACTCGGCATGTGGCTGAGGCACACATGTGTGGCCGACCCTCACGATACGTCACCTCAACCACATTCGAGACTGCGTACCATGACAAACACCAGTGTCCATGACCACACCACAAAAAATCCTCACGTGCAAAACACGGCCACCCCCACGGCAATGCCACCGATACACACCACCCTTACGGCTCAATCACAACTAGCATCGCTCCGTAAAGGACAGTCACTTCGATGTGCAATCACATCACAATGCACGAAACACACACCTACCAAAAACTAGCCCCTCTTCTTTCAATTTTACGAAATCGTCAGCAATCTAACCACCACTTAACTTGCTCTTGATGACCAGTCGAATTTTCGGATATCGGCAAACACATAACAACTAACCTCCTCGATTACCATACCTCTGACCCCCACTTCGCTTCATGAGCAGCTAGCTCTTTTCAGTATTATTAACCGGCACTAGGAGTAACTCCACCGACACAATCACAGAACCCAACACCCCTTCGACACAAAAAAATACGAAAAAATAGAACCCGTACAGACGCAAAGATAGCAGTATGATAACCCTGTTTACTGCCTTCTCTGTGTTTTCAGAGAGAAGAGTTCAGGTCCACCAAGCCCATGTCTTGCTGCAGGAAGCTCCGCTGCTTCCTCAGTTCCCAATATATTTATGGAGCGGCTGATCTTCTGGACTGTGTCTGGCGGCGTTAGAACGCTTGATCTCTCGTGTACCGCGCGTGGTGCTTCACACTTGGCCACCTGGCTGTGTACATTATTGGTATAGCCTTGGAGACCGACCTGGAGTTGAGCCCAGGCCCTCTTACCAACACAATTCGACAACCAGACCCCGGGCAAACAAGTAGATTTGGATCGACAATGGCCTAATCAACGCGTGTCCCACACCTGTGTATCACCGGGAAATCGATCGTAGATTTTTAGTATATGTGTGTAACGCTCAGGTCAGAACTTTGTCATAACTTGCTGGGCTTGTATAACAATGGGCATGGGCCTCGGATAGCAAATATAAAATTAAGAGGACTGGGGAATAATAGGCTCCTCTTCAAGGGCATCTATGTTTCTTTGCCCTGTTTTTTTCTAGATCATCTCTGACATGGATGTCCATTCCTCATCAAATAACCATCCCGTTTGCAGTTTTTAGTTAATTTCGACACAAGTTCCAAACCAAAATTGCTTGTTGATGGCTTTCTCTGAATGGAAAACTCCTGTCACCTGCCTGAAAACAACTACTTGCGTCTCCTTCATACTCCTAAACCTTCAATATTATTGGTTCCAAACGCTTCGTGCAGAAAACAAGAACCGTGCCTCATTTGTTCACACACATCCTTGTACAAAGACTCAAATTGATCAGTCTAGCTTAATAAAACTCTGAAACAGTTTGGTTAAAACCAGCGCTAATGTTTTAGCCTTGAGGTAGGTTTTTTAGAAAAAATTAGCTACCAGTAAACTATGTGATCCAATCATTGAACAGTAACACTAAATTCTAGGCTTATACCAAATGACTCGATTTTCGAGTTTTGTTTTTTTAAAGAAATGTTCAATTTCGTTATAGCTCCTAATGCCGATGAGATTTGAAAAGAAAACTTAATAAAGAAACTAAGTACAGATTCAATACAGTAGAGAAATGTATAGATCTCAAGACACTATACATTGACATTTTGTAAAGTAGATATTCTCTTGATTTGTTTGGAACATAACACCCATGAGACATCTTGTCATAAATCTAGCATTCCGGTAAGGTCTATGCTCTCTCTGTATGTGTAATTGCTAATAGAAATCATACTGAACCTCAGGTGATAGCTAAATGGCCTTGCCTATAATGATCAAATATTAACAAAATAATAGAAGCATAGTTGCTGTGAGTGCTTTTATGTTAACGATCAACTTAGCATCAACTCATGCATACTACGCTAACCCTAAAATCACAATAAAACACACTCAATATCGGAATCACATCCAGACTGCACGTCAATGTAAGACTGCTACAAGAAAACATAGATCAGATCATCTCATCAACTTAGTACATCAATAAGCTCTACATAAGCAAAGGTGTACCCGACCATTTAACAAGCTACGACTACTCAATGCTACACCTAATATGCCCGCTAGATTATCTCTTCAAGACCAATACTAATCTCTGTTATCCTCTGTTCAATGCTCATCCTGCATCCCGAATCATAGACGTATTTGTATTTCTAATGTTGAGTTTTGGTAATGACTGAGGTAGTAGATAGGTTGGAAATATCATAAATCAAATTATTGTTCCTTTTTTTAGAGCCATAAAAAGGAAAACAATTACATTTGTGTACCAATCGAAACAGTCTTATGACCATACCTTCCACTCAATAAGAAATTATAATACTCTGTTAAAGCTGGTTTAGAAATTAAAATGAAGACTGATGTTATGCAAAGTACAAAACTACTAAACCTACCAAGCAATACAATCCAGCTTTTTCAGAGTTTCCACCAATAAACTGATTTCCATATGTCTGCGCTATTAAGAATTCCTGCCGTCTTGCGTCTGGCATAAAACGCTGATAGCTTTAACAAGAAGTACAACGTGTTAACGATCTGCTTAGATTTCTGCCTATCTCACTTCTTTAAACAAATTGTGTTAGTGTCGGGACATTATTGTGCCGTATTGGCAAATAACAATCTATTAAACCAGTTTTATGTGAAAACCAAATTTTAACAT
>CM076411.1:29871696-30066056 GCA_038363315.1 Mugilogobius chulae | reverse complement strand
TTCCTCTTCTGGAATTAATAAATGGCGGCGCTCCATTGTACTCACAAAAAATAAATATTTATCTCGAGTTAACTTTTCATAATTACGATAGTTTTCTTGTAATTACGAGATTTTGTTTTTAATTAAGAAATGTATATTTTTAGTAAGAGATGTTTTGCGCACTCGAACGCCATCATTTGACTTGCAACATACGGGCATTTTTGCTGCAACGCAAAGTACCATGCTAAGAGTAGCAAATGTGTAGCACTTTTCTCCTTTATGGCCAAATAAATTTAAACCAGACGCTGAAGCCTTAGAAAAACAGTCGCACATTTCCAAGGATGTGTGAGACTAACTGCCAAAAGTCGACGAAGATTGTTTTATTAAAAAACCTGCTGATTACCACTAGCTTCTTTCTGGTGGGTGAACAGCTCCACACACTGGCCGTCTTTATAATAGCCTGCTAACAGTAGCTTAAGTCCACAGGCATGCGTTACGTTAACAGCTAGTTTCATACTTTTTGTAGACCATAAACATTGCAGTGAAGACTACAAGCATCTAAATTAACACAACGAAATCCACAAGCACATCTTAATTTAGAAACATCAAGCTAGCACAGAAAAGACTACTTATATTGTGGATAAAGTCACTAGCTTAGCCTATACGCTGCGGATATACAGAATGTGGGGGAAAAGCCATAAAAATAATTTCGTAATTACGAGAAGATTATCTTGTAATTACAAGATAAATATTTATTTTTTTTGTACAATTACAATGTAGCGCCATAATTAAAGACCTGCATCATGCAATTCATTTTTCAACATGAAGACAAAAAATCCAACAATACTAATGATTGAGCCATTACAACATTTTTTCAAAGGGTGTTCTAAGTTGATTATGAAAACTTTAACTATAGTGTTGTATTAATAATGATTTTAGAAGACTTTTGTTTTTTTATTTAGTCAATGAATAATATTACATGTATGATATTTTCATGTGATTGATTGCTAAAATAAATTTGATTGGAATTTGAAATTAGAAGACCTTTGCAAATGACAGAAGTGGTCGACTTTTAACAACTAGACTTATAGCCATGTGCAAAAAGGCAGACTTGCCCTTATACTGTATGATCAACCTTAGACAATGGTAAATGGTGAAAATGAGGAGAGAATATCTGCACAGCAGGTATAAAACCATGTACAAAAATGTTGGTGTGGTCCAAGAAAAGTGTAAAGGTCTTTCAAACTCGTTTCATCAAAATTCTTCCATCCTCTGCCATCTCTCTCTTCATATAAAAGGTCCATCAGTATGACCATCATCAACACCAAAGAATTATATTTTGGTGAAAAATTTGAAAATATTATATGCATTAGCACATAAAACATGTAAAACATATAACTTGAGAAAAACACATAACACTATTGGACTGGTTACTTTTTTGAACCTATAAATCGGTATGAATTATTACTAAAGCACAAATGCAAGAGAACACAATGTACACGGGAGTTAGGCTGTCACTAAAATAATTATCACATTCCTATTTTTGGATCTGGAGGTGTAAGACCCGCCCAGTACATTCTCATGTTATTGTTACCGAGGCAACCCACTACGGAAGCATTGCCAAACTTGATGGTAGAATAAAGAGGCAGCTTGCTCGAGCCCTCCTAGTATTAATATAGTTTAGAGTGGATTCTACCCTGTGCACTTTTCTTGAAAAAACAATGCAATTGTGGTTAAGATTTCATGCTGTACATGTATGGTTATGACAGACACAGCAATAACTTGTTTACTTGGCTTTTGTTTTGTCAAATTAGAAACACAGGTAAGACTTTTCCCAGTCCTGTTGTCACCTTGTCCTTCTGCTCATTCTAACCAAACTTCACAGTCTCACAGGAAACTTCGTGCAACAAAAATAATAGTAGGGGACAGAACTGCACTTTTGTAACACAAATGTATTTTCGTATGTTTTTGCAAAAACTCTAAATACAGCATGTTTTATATAGACACAATTCATTTTAAACACATACTAGTCTTTATCATATTGTGGAACATGTGTTTTGGGAACTACATTTTCTGCTGCCTTTTTGCTTCCCTGTGTGATTCTGCTACACAGTATGTCTACAGAACACAATCCGTTTATGTTGTGGACGCGAAATAGATTTTTAAAATATTGTCTATGCAACTAATTGATGCAAAAAAAAAAAAAAAAATGACCCACCTTATCTCACCCCTTCTGCAGTCGCTATTTCTCAGCCCGCCCCAGCCCGACGCATGGTCAACCAGCACATCACTGTAAGACATGGCTTGTGCAACCTCGAGTTCATTTTTATGAGCATGCTCCAAATGTCCAGATATTTTCAGTAGCCTACTCGTTTACAGAATAAGTCAATGAATGTAGTGATGAGGTCCTTTCTGGTACTTATTACTTTTTTTTTCTGTTCTGTTGAAATTTTGAGTATGACCTGAGTCTTTGGAGATTTTTATTTATTTTTACCACATTCACAGTTGAACTCTTGACCTTAAGGTCAATTGCTCTTTGCCTCATTATCTGAACTGAATGAATTGGTTGTTCACACTTACCTCTAAAAATAACTTGACAAAGCGTCAGAATCTGTGTAGAAGCAGAGAGCAGATATTGTGAACAGTCAGTCAAACTTCTTCAAAAAGGTTTGTTACAAACCACTCAGCTGATGAGCAAAAGTAAAAGTGATTGTTGCAGAATCTAAGCAGTAGCAGCAGTACATACAGTGCAAATAATCTGCTACGAAAGAGGAATGAGCATGTGACGTAGATTGATTTTCTCACGACTGAACAGCTCCAACCACAAAATTCAAATCTAGGGACTGTATTTGCACCAAATTCCTAAGCCTGGGGTGTGTAGATGCATCTATTTAACATCCATTTAACCAGTTTATCAGAGAAAAAGTGTTTTCTTGGTGTTTTCTCAAACTGAGAGTCACCAGTCTGAACTGGTTTGGCAACTTTTGATGACAATTTTTAAAAGTACGCTGTTATAAAAATAAGCATGCCTGGAAATTATTATGAATCTGTTTTGCCCATTTATTTATTTTATTTTATTATTATTTATTTTTTTTTGCATTGATTTAGTTTTTAAGCTTCAAGTTTGAATAGCAGCACTGTCATGGGTGAAATAGATATGCTTACAGCAGGAGTCAAGTTATTTACATTAAAGAAAAAATAAATCAAGTGAAATGAGGTACAAAAAAAAAAAAAAGAAAAACACACTTACATTGAGCACAATTAATAAAAGTGCCTTTGTTTGATGCTATGAGAGCACACTTACAACAGGGTGGAGCCCGTAGAACCCCAACACCAGCCTCCATCCAGAAATACAGTGTCGTCGATCCAGCATCAGTGGGCTATAATAAACAAATCAACTTATTTTTGTATTGCCCAAAATCATAACAACAGTTGTCTCTGAGGATTTCCTAAGATTGTTGATTTATTAAAAATCAATGTTAGAAAATCAAACAACGAACATTCATTGGTCATTACCTAGAAGATTATTATAAAGTGTTACCAAAAAATGAAATGGTCAGCAGCACTTTGCTCAACATTTGCCCAAAGCACAATTAAATAAAACAATTATAGATCGCACTTACCCACAGAGCTTCAAAGTTGCTGCTTTATGCTCTGTGGGCTTTACGATCCAACACTAGCTAGCTGCGGTCGAGCACTGCACAGTGAATGTGATGTCAGAAAAGGGAGAGCAGGTAACACGAGATCTCGTCGTAGCACAAGGTCTTGTCAAAATTATTCAAAACAAGAACAAGATTCTATTATTCACAACATCTGCACAATTTCTCCGATGGTCGTGGCATAGTGGAGATGTAAGATGTGGAATACGCCCATAGCCTCATTGAATAGACAGCAAGCTATTGAAATCCATGTTTAGCATTCAGGAAAATAACCAGTAAATACTGTCCACAGTGGATGCTATGAGCAGACAACTATGCTGGACATATGGAGCCAAAATTAAGCTCTTATAGTAAGTCCATCCCCACAGACTTATAAATTCAAGCTACACACAGCACAATATGGTCCCCAAGAAGAATAGCAGCAGCTTAGCCGTCACTAATAGGGATCCAAACAAACGAACAAACTAACGAACAAACACATTTCAATGAGTAGACTAACTTCCTGCTGTCCCCAAACTACTTCACACGATCACTGGGAATGATGAACTATGCTCAGTCCTCTTCATCCAATATGGCCTGGACTGAGAGAAACAGTGTCACAATGGCATAGTTTTTGAGCAAATAACATTGTGGCGAAAATCTAGTCCTGTATCTGACCAGAAGTGTCCAACTGTGTGTGACCGAGTGTCTCTTTATGTTGACTTATTGTAATTTACAAAATATTTTGTTAAGCTGGCTTCATAAAAAATAGCACTTTTCTTTTTTTTGTGATTCTGAAACATTAGACTAAAGCTTATTTTCACAGGCACAATTGATTAAAAAGTAAATGCAACACTGTGAAGGTCACGTATTTTGTCAAGTAAGATGTTTGGACACATGTTCTAGGGAGGTAAACCCATTAATGCTAGAAGAGCAGATAAATCTAGGCAGAATGAGTTGCGTTGTCACGGCAGGCTGGTGCTTCATGGTCCTCACTACCACAGCCCAGTTGTAAATCAGACGGTGTGTAATAGCTATATAGTGGTCTCTTGAGGAATCTGCACTTTATTGTTCAATATTCTCTTGTTCAGGTTTCAGTGTTGCTGTATTGTGTGACATGACATGTAGCATAGCAAAGCTATGGCTTTACATTATATCAGTCACTTAGCTACCTCAGTGTGCAATAGGGGCTTAAACGACAGTCGGTAATTTGTGTTAATACTTGCAGTCCAAGCCCGGGGAGACATTGAACAAGGAATTTATGACTTAGAAATGAGGGAAAGGTCAGCACCCGTTTTATTCTATCGACCAGACGGAATCAATGTTGGCTAATGTTCACCTCGTAACTTTGTTGCTTCACCTAGTTAGAAAATCAAAGCCATATTTATGATGGTCATTTCACTCCTCGATCTCGCTAGCTGCCGGAGTACACATCTTTATTCATGTTCCCTGTCAATTCAATTCCCTGCTTTGTCCCTTTGAAGCCATTTTAAAGCTCTGTCCCCTAAAATATTTAAGTCAAGACTAAACCACAGAGCAACAATTTGGTTCAAGTCAGGCAGTATTATCTTCAGCTGGCAGAAAGTCGGTCTGGCAATCAAAGTGATGCCGACTGTTGCAAGGGAACAGAAGTGGCATGACATGAGTACAGACACACCAATTAATACAGAACTGTTATATGTAGTATACATGTACATGAACTTGATAACATAGTTATCAAGTTGATAACATAGTTATCAAGTCATCAAATTAGTGATTCATTATTGTGTGAGTAGTCAGTGACCAAAACCTCTCTAACTATGTGGGAGATCTCCTGGAGTATAGCCCAGGTTATTTGAAATAAAGTGGTGCGAAAGAATGATGTTGCCCTAAATGCATTCCTTTCAAATAAAAGTAACAGTAATCTGTTTTGTTTGTTTGTTTTGTTTTGTTTAGTTTTAGTTTTTTTTTTTGTTTGTTTGTTTTTTCAGAAGTGTTAAAATAATCAAAATGGCTTCTTAGAGAGAGACATGTTTGTCTATTCTTGGGATTAACAAATAATACAAGACCTTGTCCCATTAGATCAGAAGTGGGCAATCTTTTTTCACAAGGGCCGATTCGAATCAGACAAGTGGCGGAGGGCCGGACTGCAATCACTGGTGTAAAAAGTGCCATTACTGCAAGCCAATTCTTAAAAAATATATAAAATATACCAAAATTTAAATAGAAAATTGACTAATGTATTACTGTGTGTATTTATTTGACATTTACCAAGACCACAACCGCTAAATCAATTAAGAAACTGCAATATTAGAATTACCACCTTTTGTTTCAAAAATGTTTTGAGGGCCTGATTGAAACTGGTCGTAATACAACTTCATTGGCTATTACAATGCCCCTCAACATGCAGCATGACAAGTTAGGATTGGATCTCTCATATGAAGTAATCCCTGTACACAATGCAATATGGCGCTCAAAATAACAAAAAGGTATTTCTCCATGTGCCATAATTATTTCTCTCTGCATAATTTAATCCGTGAGTGCATATTCAATTCCAATTGGGGTTCCTTGGTGCGCTGTGAAGTGCTCAACACGATTGTCTCTGAAATTGGATTATGATAACCTGTCAGGGCTTTAATTCCATAGGATATTAGTTGTGGTGATGGCAAGGTGGAGGAGCACAATGATTGTTTGGGGGGGGATTTCCATTGTGAGAGATGTGTTTAATGCATGTTCATTCTGTTTCCTCAGGGGAAGCAGGGGTATAATGCGTGTCTAGTGGAGTGCTCAACACACTTTATTTCCTGATCTCTGACTTACCCTTTAAATATCCATTAACAGACAGAGAAGAGAGAGAAATGATGGACCTGGTGCAAATCTATTTATTTTTGTATAATTGAGTTACATACTATTTCTTCTGTTGGAAAAATGTGAGCATTACATTACAGACAATACAATATAAGACATAAACAAATGGAAATTATGGTTGTCAATAATTCAGGAGTATTCGTAAAACATGCAATTTGAATATAAGGCGGCAGAGAGAGGTTTTGAACTTTTTGTTGTACTTTTATTTTGGAATGAAATGCCTTCTTGGTTTATTTGTCACTGCTGCACTTTACTGCACTAATCACTTTAATGCAGCGCACCAGTGGATGCTAAAAACAGACAAGGTTTTATTAGCTGCTGGAGAGGCACTGAGAAAAGGAAACAATAGAGGCTGGGGCACAGGTAGAGAGAGAAGAGCAGCACACGCTCTGGGGACCACGAGCACGCTCGTCCTGTACTGCCGCCCTGCTGTGCTGAGTTGGTGGACTATACGTAATCCCATTCATTCCCTCTTTGCCTGTTTGTTTCTGGGCCTCTTATGTCCATCTTCAAATAAATTTCATTCAATGTCCAAATGTACACAAATGTGTCTTTTTTTTTTTTACACTTTTTCATATTGTGCTATATCCACGGCGTAACATAAGTACGCAAAAAGACGTGAAATTGTGCACATATTACGCTGGTTTTGTGAGACTGTGTTGTTTCGTCAGCATGACAGGTAATGAACGCTCAGTACTCCTCTCCAGTCATTCATTGATCTTCATGCCATACAAGTACCGGTACTTTTCTCTGTTGTTCGTTTGCAGGAAAACATCGCTCCACTTTATTGAACTTCTGTGCGTTGCCTGTGCATCTTAAACATGTACGTAACATGCTTCTTGCAAATAGTTGTGAAGACAAGTCTATACACACTTGTAGTACAGCCATCCACCAGGCTGCTCTCTCACATGGTGCGTTTGCTCGGTCCTTCCAGTGCAGCAGCAGTGAGCAGCATAAAGCTGGCTTCACAAACAAACTGGGACTGTGTCTGAATGTGCGCCCTCACTACTATAAAAGCAGACAGCATCAGGTCTGTAACTGGAAGCAGCAGAGTTAATGAAAGATGATAAAAGCTGCTTAATCGCACTGTTTAGCTGGGATAAATAAACAAAAGCATTTGTGACTGAAAGCCGTTAGCCATGAGTATTCTAGCTTTAGTTGCTTATAGTTTGGACTGTACAAGTTTAATTATGCAGTCTGTTTGCTTAATGTTGGGGTCCAAGTTAAAATAAACTTGTATTATGATGAGTTGTCCATAACCATGACCTTTTTTTTTTTTTTTCAAGCGAGAGAGTCTCATGACCTGTGGTCAGCAGAAAGAAGTGCGCTTCATGTCTGAATGACCATATGAATGAGTGCACTGACAAGTCCACCGAACAGGGCAGGACTATGGGACTGTGTGCGATGTGTGCGAGTTACCATCAACAGCGATATATGCTTCGTTAGCCCCTTCTGCAGGTTCATTCTATAGATTAGATCAGTGGTTCCCAAAGTGTGGGTCGGGATCCCTTGGGGGTCGCGAAGCAAAATCTGGGGGTCGCGAGATTAATTTTACAATTATTACGTGTTTTTTATTCTGTTTTTATAACTTTAGCATCAGGTTTGACTGGAAACTGGTCATATAAAGCAATAATTCTACAAAAATAAATGCATTTTAGCCCAATTTGAATGGTTTTCCAACTTGAAATTTTTACCAAAATCCATTTTATTCTGCTGTGGTGGAGTTGGTTACATCAATATTTTGTGGGTCCAGGTCTGAAAAGTTTGGGAACCATGGATTAGATGACAATGTATTAAAAATAATTTTAGATGCCTGTGCTGGTCTGCAGTGGCCTGAACACACCACCACTGCTATTTTGTTTAAATTGATCTTGTTGTATTTTACTACTAACTACTGTATTTAAGAGAAATGGGTTTTGAGTATAAAGAAAGTATGATATAAACATTGTACATTTTAATAGAACCTTGCTAACCTGTCTATATGCGAACCAGTGTGTATGAAGGTTAGTTTGTCTTTTTATTTCTGAAACTTTTTTTGAACACTGAATTATGTAACAGTGTTATTTTTTAGCATTTGAATATTTTTTAAACATCTTAAGCTACGGTCACAATGACCCGCACGAATAAAATGGTCGTACGAATCTTACAGGTCGTACGAAATCTGGAGTTCGTACGTGCTAGTGGAGTGGAAACTGTTTTCCTACAGTCTTCTTACGGCAGACTTTCAGCTCTCACCAACAACTTACGACATTCTTGGGAAATGAAGCCGTACGACATCCTTGCGTGTGTCTTAAAGCTTGCTAAATGCGTCTTTGCGGTAATCCTACATCTATTTTGTATCGCACGGGAGCTGCACGATGTCCCTACGTCCAACTCAAGCCTTTATCAAGGTGTTTCTAGCTATTAAACTTTCGTAAACCAATAATCTAATTGCACATCAGAAAACACAAATATGCTTATGAATAGCTATGTATATTCTGTGTAAGTTTTGTCTGAAATCTGTTTCCTCGTCTCTCTCAATCGAAACACAACAAACTCACAAAGCAAACTTCTGTAAAACATCAAAACCGCTTTGTTTCTTACCTGAGTATTGCAGAAGAGACGCCAAAACTTCCAAAGCGTCGCCGGATACTGAAGACAAATCCACTGACATAATTTTGTTCATATAAATAACATTTGAAACACTTCAAAACAACAATATTGGTCCGGTCCGGCTGTGTTTATCCCTGCATGCTCCGGGTCCGGTCCCCGCGCTCCGGGTAAGGGGCCCCTGTGTGCTCCTGGTTCGGTCCGCCGTGTTTATCCCTGCATGCTCAAGGTCCGGTCCCGCGCTCCGGGTAAGGGGCCCTGCGCGCTCCTGGTCCGGTCCTCCCGTGTTTCAAGCAATTTTATCCCTGCACGCTCCGGGTCCGTGTGCTCTTGTCCGGTCCTCCCCTGTTTAAAGCTATCTGCGTTTCCCTCGCGTGCTCCAGGCCTGTGGGCTTTCATACAGATCCCTCGTACGGGCTAAAATACTGCGCCTCAAGAGTATTGTACAGTTGCTTGGACCGTAGAGCGCGTCTCTTTCCACTTTGACTCTCCCGCTCAGGCACATTGCACAGGCTTTAGTCTCTGCGTTCGTAGACTGGTCGTAGAAAATCTTCAACAAGACCATCGACCTGTCTACGAACTTACGAACGAGCTGCAAGCGCTGTTTTTTCGTAACAACGCCTCAAGAATGACGTAGGAAATGAGAAAAAAAAACGTTCGCAGAGAGGTCGTAGCAGGTCGTACGGGTCATTGTGACCGTAGCTTAATCGAAAATTCAGTGTTCAAAAAAGTTTCAGAAATAAAAAGACAAATTAACCTTCTTAAGTGTGCTTTGTAGGGTGAGTAAAGTTCTTCAGATTTAAGCTACGGTCACAATGACCCGTACGAATAAAATGGTCGTACGAATCTTACAGGTCGTACGAAATCTGAGTTCGTACGTGGCTCGTGGAGTGGAAACTGTTTTCCTACAGTCTTCTTACGGCAGACTTTCAGCTCTCACCAACAACTCACGACACTCTTGGGGAAATGAAGCCGTACGGCATCCTTGCGTGTGCCCTAAAGCTTGTTTAATGCGTCTTTGCGGTCATCCTACATCTATTTTGTATCGCACGGGAGCTGCGCGATGTCCCTACGTCCAACTCAAGCCTTTATCAAGGTGTTTTTAGCAATTAAACCTTTCGTAAACCGTACCGGAATAGCAATAACCTAATTGCACACCAGCAAAACACAAATATGCTTGTGAATAGCTATATTCTGTAGGCTTTGTCTGAAATCTGTTCTCTTGTTTGTCTCTCACACTCGAAACACAACAAACTCACAAAGTCAAACCTCCGTAAAAACATCAAAACCGCTTTGTTTCTTACCTGCGTATTGCAGAGGAGACGCCAAAACTCCCAAAGCGAAGACAGATGCTGAAGACTATCCACTGACATCATTGTGTTTGTATAAAAAAGTTTGAAGCAAAAACAATATTCCACCGCCAGCGAGCAGAAGTTGTCCAAATGTCTACGTCTGTTAGGTGTCCTCCCCGTGGTTGTGTCCATCTCCCGGCGATTTGCGTTTTCAACGCGCGCTCCTGGTCCGGTCCGGCCGTGTTTCAAGCGATATTCCTGCACGCCCCGGGTCCGTTCCTCTCCGTGCGCTCCTGGTCCGGTCCGGCCGTGTTTCAAGGGATATTCCTGCACGCCCCGGGTCCGTTCCTCTCCGTGCGCTCCTGGTCCGGTCCGGCCGTGTTTCAAGCGATCTCATCCCTTCACGCTCCGGGTCTGGTCCCCGCGCTCTGGGCCCGGCCCCCTGCGCGCTCCGTCCCGTCTCCGTGCGCCTTGTCCGGTCCCCTTCGTGCGCTCCTTGTCCTGTCCTCCCCGTGCGCTCCTTGTCCGTTCCTTTCCGTGTTTAAAGCTAGCTGCGTTTCCGTCACGTGCTCCAGGCCTGTGGGCTTCATACAGATCCCTCGTACAGGCTAAACAGCGCCTCAAGAGATGCGCAGTCTCCAGGGCGCGTCTCTCTCCACTTTGACTCTGCCGCTCAGGCACATTACACAGGCTTTAGTCTCTGCGTTCGTAGACTGGTCGTAGAAAATCTTTAACAAGACCATCGACCTGTCTACGAACTTACGAACGAGCTACGAGCGCTGTTTTTTCGTAACAACGCCTCAAGAATGACGTAGGAAATGAGAAAAAAATCGTTCGCAGAGAGGTCGTAGCAGGTCGTACGGTCATTGTGACCGTAGCTTTAAATGAAGGGCCTTAATGGCAACAGACTAACAAATTAACTTAAGTTTCCAAATAGTTAACTCTCAGATACCACAGTAACAACACTTGACTCAAGAAAAGCCTATGCTTGCACAAGTTTGGAGCACATACTGCACACACGCAGGGGCAGAGGTTTACTCTTCCAAATCAAATAGTGGCAAGTGTAAGTGCCAAGTCAAAAAGAGACAAGTTGAAGTCAAAACTCAAGTCAAGTTTGTTAATTATTTACAACTATTTGTAAAACTCCAAGTCTAATTGTGCATTCACTTTGTGAACGCACAATTAGTCATTTGAACCGGTCGCTTGTCCTGATACGCGACCAACTCCCAGCTTTCAAGCGTTAACCGGCTACACCCCTCTCTACCGACGTCTCGGAATGTCGACATTAAAGTCTAATTGTCGATGTTGCGGCATTAGCAGATTTTCTCACACATCCCGGTACTCCGACACCTAACATTTTTTGTCGATGTAGTGGTGTTTTCTAGTTTTCTCAGAAATGCCACTTCTCCGACACTCTTTTGTGGGTGCTTCTATTAAATCATTATTTAAAAAATATATACATTGCGTTTTCTCGCGACTGTTTACTGATCCAAACATGACGCTAAGTATAAAAAACTGCGCATTTCTTCTTTCTGTTTATTCTTACATTTCCGTTTTGTCAAACTCTGCTTCTAAGGCCTTTGTCCCGGCTTCTGTCCATGGTGCTGAAGTTAAACGCAGGAGATCAATCAATAACTAGATAAATAAGTAAATGGATAGATTGAAAGGATGATATTTGAATTATTCATACAAATCCTAAAATATCCTTCTTTTAGAGCCGCAGCCAGGCTGCGCTTTTTTACATCCAACAATCCCCGGCACGTTGTTGTGCGCCTATCACGTTTCAGAGGAAACAATCTTAAAGTTCCCTACAACAAACTGTCAGAATGTTAAAATAAAAAACATTCTATCCTCTTTCTGACTGCTTATTCACCGCGCACACAGTGTGTCCTTGGCCGCTTTTAGAGCAGCCTTCTCAGCTTCACTGCGGCCTCGCCCAGCCTCACGCTGCTGCTCAGGCCCTCTTTTACAAATATAAATATTTAGGCGCTGTGGCATCTAAACCACGACAGTCTTAAACATTGTCTTTATTCAGGCCTATATTTTAAAACAAAAGTTTGTAAGAGAACGTTGTGAATGTGGTCTGGACTTTTACTGGGGTGAAATGATGTTTAACTTTATCAATCTATTCTGAATATTGTTCATTAAAATGCATTATCATACTGGTTTATATCCACATTTTACGACTGTAACCTTCATGCACTCATACAACGTGAAACGATTGGTCTCTTTAATAAAACAAACAGTTGTTTTTAGAGCAAGAGACATAAACAACACGGCTCACCTTTTTCTCTTGATTCTCTTGATTCTCTTCCCACGGAGCCTTCACATGACAATGTTCACGAAAATCCATGGTCATCAATAACAAAGTCTTCGAAGTGTAAATCCATTATCCATAATCATGTGCAGAGGCTTCTGTCCGTGCGACTCTCCACATCCTCACACAGGACGTCCCGCTAAAGTGCGTAGTGTTATGGAGAGGTTTATTACAGTCTGCCAGCTTAAAACCACAACTTATAAGGCCAAAAAACACAGAGCCTTTGAGGCTGTCGTCGGAGGCGGAGAGGAGCTGCGTGTCGTGGGATGAGCGCGTTATGTTTTCCTCGAGATTCAATCCAAGTCCCGGTCTGAGACCAGGTCTGCACGAACAATCGCATTGCTCTGGCCGTTTGGAGTGTTAAAGCAGAGGATAAAGTTTTAAAAGTATTCCGTCTCTACGTCTGTCGAAAAAATACTTCTCTGTCTTACCGGGAGCAGCCTGTCAGAAAAGCAACGTGAATGAAGGACGCTTTGGAACGGAGAAACAAAAGTATCATTTTTAGCCTACTTAATGCGACAATAAAGTTGGCAACTACACATAGGCCTATTGGTCATTATGACGTTCGCTGTCTGAGTGTGTGTCGGAGGTGCGGCACCAATAAATTCGGAGGACAGGGATGTCGTAACAGTGGGATTTAAAAATAAAGACTTTCGGAGTTACGGCATGTCGATAGAAAGGGCTGTCGACAGAGAAGGCTGACCCCGCGTTAACCGCGGTACGTTCATGCAACTACAGTATCTGTGACATTCATGTAGAAAGCCAGATAATGTCTGCTGTCAGGAGGTCGAGTGGATAGCGCACCGTGGGTGCTTGAGTTCGATCCCTGGCATGTAAGGCTGCTGAACCAAATTGTAACTGTTGCAAAGACATTCAAAGTTATTACTTTACAAACACATTGGTATTGTTTTAAAATGCAAAGCAAACACTATGTCTGTGTTTAATTGGTCAGTATATGCATAAGTGATTTGGACCCGGATCTCCCGGCTTGTTGAAATGACATTATATGATTCGTCATGTCAATAGGCGTTTTTTATATTGCATAAGTGGTGTTTGTTTTGCTGTGAACATAAATTTCATTTGTTGTATTTTATGGTCAAAATAGCCTCCTGTTTTTGCCAGAATCAAGGAATTATTAATTATGAACATTGACAGCACAGGACACACAAGAGGAATCCCTGGACTAAACTTTGTGAATACGCGTTTGTTCGTTTTTTTTCTTTGGAGAGCCCAAGGCTAAGTCCGAGTAACATATGTTGTGTGGTTTTTATGTTTCTGTAGTTTTTGGTTAGCTGTCTGATCATGTTGAAAGCTGTAGTACTGGTTGTTTTGTCACTCTCTTCTTCACATGTTGGTTGTGCATAGACGCCCGTTTGCCGCCGTTGTGTCACTCTTTTACGCGTCAATACTCCTCCAGATGGGTCTGGCATTAAAAATGTTCACGTGATCACATTATGACAGAACGCACCATTAGTCCATTTTATCAAGTCAAGTCTCAAGTCATCAAAATAGTGATTCAAATCTGACTCAAGTCCTTTTGGTGGTTCATGGGCTACGTCCAATTCATCTGCGGCGCTTCATTGCAGTTCGTGCTTTGGGGTTCTTTGCTGTTTTGAACATGTCCAGGGGAGTTGACCAAAAGACAAACTAATTAAATATTTGCAAACCATAATTTTACAGATCTAATTTTAACAAAAAGTTAAAACATTTTTAGAATTTAAAGTTTCACTTGTGAGTTTTGTTCAGAAAAAAACAAACAAACAAAAGCATGTTATGGAACAGTTAGCAGCAAATACACATACTGTAGCTGCTTCTTGCCATCTGGACATATGGTAGACCAAACTCTGATTTAAGCTGATTTATTGTTTTGATGTATAAATGTATTGTCTTCTTAGCAGACATGGAAGATATGACCATTTCTCACAGGAAACAAATTCAACAAATAAGTTTAATTTTTCACATTGTCTGTCAAGGCAAAATGAACAGAATCTTAAAGACAAGTGACAAGCATGTAAAAGACCGGGACCAACAGAAGTAATAAAATAAGGTAAAGCAGACTATACTATTAACAAACCCAAGTTGGAAGCTCAGTGGCTGTGGGCCTTTTGCTGAGGGGAGCAGCTTGGCTGTGCTCTTCTGTGCTTGGAAGGACACGTCTGGTTTGGCCTTTGAGCCTGCTGTGGCTTCTCAACTGTACGCAAACAAGTGGGTGACATTAAACATTCTTATCGGACCAAGCTTGCTACTCTTCTGTCCAACACAAGCATGCAAGAATGTGCTTTCTGTCCTTTCCTTTCTTCAGGAGACAGTAAGCAAATAAATAAATAAAACTGAATCAAATATCACTGCGCAAAGTTTCAGGTCAGCGGTTTTAAAAACTATTTGAAGCTATTTTTCAAGACAAGAAAATATAACAATACTGAGTGCAATGAGTATTGTTATTTGTTTTGCATAATTTACTTACATACATACGTTAATGGGCTAAATATTTATATTATGTTATAAAATTTCTCAATGATTATGAAAAAAAGTAATACATTGACTCACTCCAACCATTTAATATTTAGATTTTTTTTATGCATTTCTGTTATTATCTATTAATATTGCTGGAAGGGTAATTTTTAGCTTACTAAGAAAATACATGTAGTTTGCTCTCTCTGCATCCTCACACAGGATTTTGCGAGCAGAAATACCAAGCTTTTTGTTCAACTAGTAGCCTCTTGTTACTACTATACTTTACCAGATTAAATATGCAGTTGTTTAAGTTTATCAGCTATTTGTGGTCGCAACTCAGTGAATATGTGCCCTATTGGCATGAAAATAAGAACAGTGTGTGAGGTTGAACCTTTTTAATCTTTTTAGCTGCAATTTGGCATCTTCTCCACCAGAAGGCGCCCTAATCAACCTTGTAGTTTGCCTATGCGAAAAGTCGCTCCTGGTTAGGTGGCTATGTCAATGTGGTGATACTCAAATTCAAAAACATGCACGCACACAAAAATAATAATGAAACATCAAGTTGAGATAAAATCTTTTTTTGTCTGTTTGTTTGTTTTTTGTCCTTTCTCATGTCACTACTTTTCTAGTGTGAAAAAGGCAGGTTTGCGCTAGCCTATCAACTAGTTTGCTGAATACTCAGATGAGCTATCCAACACAGCAGACGGCGCAAAGACACACAGCCGAGAGGAAACATCTCTGGGGTTAGAAAAGCAGTCATCACCTCCATTGGCAAACTATTATCAAAAAGTGCCCCAGAGTATAACCCCAAATTGATCCCCACATTGACCTCACTACAGTTCTTTGTTCTTATGTGAGAAAATGCCACAAAAGGGGGCAAAAGCTAAAAAAAAAAACTACGGAAAAATTAAAAAGTTCCTATTGGTAAAATGAATATTGTGTCATGCCATAACTCAAGATGGCCTGCATCCCAGTCCTTATCCTTAAATACAACATCTTAAATAAGCCATCAAACATTCATTTCGGGATTGTATAACATCATAGATGATTAAAACTGAAATGTTCAAATTAATACATTTTTGTACTTTGGGACAACAAAATATTGTCCAAGGACCGAACATGTCAGCATTAAATGAAAGGAGGTAAAATGGAGCATAGAGTCTTTACAGAAAAGTTTAATAAAGGCAAAAAGGGTAATAAAATCAAATAAAAAAAAGGTACGATTAAGGTAAGATTTAGTTGTTGTTTTTTTGTTGTTGTTAAAAAAAGCATGTATGTGAGTGGCGTCAGCTGCTCATGTAGCAGACCAAGCAGCCCAACCCATCCTAACTGAACAGGGGATCCACACTATTGGAAAGGCTCTAGTCTTAATACTGTTAAAATTCTTAAATAAAACATAAATTATAATGTTGTCTCCATCCAACAGTTAACAAACATGTGTTGTGCGGAAAGATTTTTCATGAGTTCAGCTAAACCTGGGGTAGCATTGTTTTATTTAAGCTGTATTTTGAGTTTAAAAGTTAATATTAAAGCATAATCCGGAACACCTAGATGAATGCAGACACAGAGAGAACATGCAAGCTCCTGGGGAGTCAGTCCCTGAATCTTCTTGCTATCACCGTGTTAAGTAAAAAGAGGGCCTCGGAAAAAAAATATCTGGCCTTTGGCACTGAGAAAGACGCTCAAAATATATAATCAAATAAGGTTAAGATTCACTTTACTGTGTCCTTAGGGAAATTGGTCCTCCGCATTAAACCTATGCTTCACTGTCGCCGGGGCATCTCCTCAGGAGCAGTGAGCACCACAGTGTTGCACTCAAAGACTCAAGCCCAGATCTTGCTGTCTGGAGAAAGTCCACAGACAGAAGAGAAACATGCAAACTCCACACAAAAAGGCCTGAGTTGAGCAGGAGGTGAGAGTGTTACCCACTCTGCCACCGTGTTACCCTCTAATAACCACTGACTTCTCAGCTCTTTTAGATTTCATATTTTGGAGTGAAATAAATGTGGTAATTCAGATTTGTTTGAACTGCATCATAAAACCTGTAGGCCTACAGTGATTTGCATTATTTTCAGCTTTGGCTGAGTTGTGCCTAATGGTCTGTGTTTATCTATGCTTTAATGTATACTAAGTAAATCCTATTTCCACCAGGGCCCACTAATCCATGATATAACTAAATGCTTTTATTTATTTATTTATTTTATGTTTTTCAACTCTTCTCTATAAAGTGAGCTAATGGGAAAAAAATGGGGTCTGTGAATATTTCCTCAAAAACAAAATGGTTCCATGCTCATGCAGAACCATGGTCCTCAGCAGAACATACAGAGTTTTGTAATGTCAGTAGAGAAAATTAAAAAGCATCTCTGTTTTCTCTTGATGGCAGATAGATCACAGTGATGCCGGCAAACAGGGGGTGAGCGCTCTGCTGTGTGAGTGAGGAAATAGCCACTGTGTCTTCACTTTTTGTTTTTTCAAACAAGCTTTACTTCAAAACCTTGGCACTAGTTTCACCAATGCGTTCTTTGCCTCACAGGGATTTCGTCTCAGTTTGATGTCTCTGTCTTGTTCCTTCTCTTTCTGGCTGACTCTAATTTAATAATCTTTCAACTTTCTCAAGAAAGTTTGTTGACTGAAAAAATTACTCAAGCCATTGAATAGATCAGGGGTCTCAAACTGACGGCCAAGGGAGCCAAATGCGACCCTTCAAATTATTTCATGTGGCCCCCAGGATGATTTCTGATTATTATTGATAGTGGCCAATCAATCAAATCAACCAATCAGTGTTGAAAACTAAAAAACTTCAAAAATGCACTACATTCAGCAAATTACTTACAATTCATCAAAAATGTTTCCGGGGCTGAATTGTTGAACCGCGGTTACCCACTTTTATTTACTTTATTTCGTGTGTGTATCAAGATATGTAAAACATAGAAGTGGACATAGTGAGTCCTGTATATTAAAAATGCGGCCCTCGGCCAACTCTGACTATGATCTTTTACAGTCCCTGGTTCATTGGAGTGTGAGACCCGTGGAACAGATTGTTTGGAGATGCTCAGGGGAACTTAACAATATCTCTGACTTTACATAAACTCAGTGTTTACCCAAAAATATTAGAATATCTTGTGGCTTATATCACTCTGCAAAAAAAAAAGAAAGAAAAAAAGTAAATATTGCTTGATTACAGAACTATTCAACATTTAGACAAATTTAAGAACTAGATTATTTTTGCCTGTTTCAAAACATTATTTCCCACTTTGAGTCAAATTATTTTTCACTGGGTTAAGATAAGTGTACTTAAAAAATGAAATATTCTACTTCGACTATTCAACTTTTTTAACTGTTAAAGTGCTGCTGGGTGTTAAAAGAACATTGACTACTATTTCATTTCTAACAGTTGTGCAAACTGAGGAAATTAGCAAGTTTCAGGTCAAAACTGTCACAAGCTGTCTCTGTCTCACTGCAGAGACCCATGTCATTTCTAGACTGTGACATCAGCCTGTATTGCGCACTCAGTTCTACTTGATTACATGTGTTGTCTACAGTAGATACAAGTCGGAGGTTTTGGCAAATTAGGTTTAGGGGAAAGAAAAGAGGTGAAAATGATCCAATACAAGTATATAATCAGTAATAAATGGGCCCATGATCCTGTGAGTGATTAAATGAGCACAGAGACAGTAGTGACCCATGGCTTGGACACAGGAGGTTATTTCCAGCTATGCCTTTAACCTTTCCACACAGGTGCTGAGATTTGTGACCTTTCCAGCTCTCGGTTCCCCACTGCCATTGAGTGCTTTTGATAGTTATAGAGTGGCCCTCTCTAGCATTTGTGTGTGCTCTTGAAAGTGTACTTTTACCACGGTGTACGAGTGTGTTCTTTTGTGGGGCTGAAGCATACATGTGTGATGGTGAATCAGCGGGTGCTACAAAGCCATCGGGGGCCGAGTGCAGGAAACTCAATTTGACACAAGCATAGTGAAGATTACATGTGTCCAGACATTTATTGCCTTACAGACAATAAGAACCACCATCACTCACTCTAAAGGTCAACATGCTGAAACAAGGGGCTCCAGTAGGCCGGAAATAACCTTAGAAAAGAGCCACATGGGAGATGAGGCAGTGGGTACAGTATTTGTGGGACCCCCGAGTACTGTCCCTTGACCAGCTGAAACTTTACTTTGTCCTTTTAATTATTGCAAAACACAAGTCAATCACTATAACTCCCTCTTTCCTCAAATTGTATTCACACTCCAACCACCTTTTCCTCCTGCATGGACATAGACAGATTTCCACAGAATCAATGTCTGTCAGTACCAGTTGAGACTTGAATGTGAATAAATAGTTGTATCTTTCACGAAGGATCAATAGGTGCAGACAGATAAATGGCATACTCAGACAGTGTGCGGGGCAGAGCCCTGTGGTGCACCGAGTGACATTATGTCAGCCTAACTCACGTCTATCGTCTCCGTCCCATACTGGTCCTCCACTCTCCATAGATCAATATGTGTGATGGATTAGTGACAAGCAAGATATGTTAGAGACACATGATCAAAATAGAATGCTTCCCTCACAGTCATTATCAATCACTCTGTCAAAGTCATAGTCAAGTCAGATTGTTTTATGGTGGTGCTAATGTGGTTGAATATAATTTAAAATGAACCTAACATGATAAACTTGTAAAACACATAATTAATATCTCGCTCCCCCTTAATTGGGAATCCCTTTCTTAAAGTTGCTTTGTGATTTAATATGCGTTCAATTTTTTTTAAGAAAAAAACAAAACAAAAAAAAATGGTGTTTACAAACTAGAAATAAGTTAATTTCATGCTACATTTACTGAACACCTCTAATACATTTGATGGTGTTCAGTGCTTGTCTTGGCTGAAGTATTTGGAATAGTTTCTCTTTTTGTTAGGTAACTATCCTACAATGGCCTTTGGGTAATGGTGGTGATAAGTCACAGGCAGATCCAGAAATGTCTCAGGAGCTAAAGTCTATAATAAGGCAGTGCAAAACCATGGTCAGAAATTCAGTTGTTACGAGAAATAAACTGACAATGATCGAAGGTCCTAATAGAGCTGCCTCAGTTTGTTAACCTGGCGAATTTTTCCACAGTATCCGTCTGGAACCTTCCCCACTGAAAGGTCCTTTCTGCAACCACCTCCTCTTTCATTTTCCTACGCACTATTCCTCACTTTGCATGTTCCCATGAAGTAGCTAAAAGATAAGTGCTGTTCAAAAAGAAGCAAGGAGGGAGGAAAAGTGTCTTCTCAGCTCCTCCAGAGGGAGTCGGCAACAGAGCTGACTTAACATCTGAGAGCAGCTTGACATGAACATGGACAACACACCACAAACGTTTAGATCCGTTTTTATTTAGACCTGCAAATCTTTTTATTTGTGCATTTGATACTGAGGAGCTTTGATAAAAAAAAAAGAGAAAAAACGTGAGTTTATTTTTAGTTATTGGACCTACATTTAGCAGCAGCAAAGACACAACAAGTAAGCATGTTGGCCTATGGCATTGTGGCACGTGTCATCTTATTTAGGGAAACGGTGACATTTGAATACATATGACCAATTCATGTAAACACCAGACACACTAATCAATATTGCAAGAAATAATTTTAGATCTTTTAAAAAAATACTTTTTTTTTTTTTTTCATTGACATCTTTTGGCAGAGAGTTTGCCTGTTCTTGTTCTGACTGTTGGTAGTGTAAATCAGCCATTTAAGACATTAAACAAAAAAGTATTTTGTGACCAAATCATTGTGTTTTGTTTTGCTCTGACATGATTATTAGTTTAGAAAAAAAATAGTGCTAGCGTTGTTTTTGGGCCTCATTCATGAAAGTGAATCCTTACCCTAAAATTGGGTGTCTCTTCCCCTTTAAGAAGCTGCTAAGAGAATTATGTAAGATTCACATGTTCATAAGAAGCCCAATTCTTTTTTTTATGAGCCTTTATACCAAATACACTTAACTCAAGCTACGAATAGTTATGTACATAAAAAAGAATAAGGAAGCTACTAGAGACCTGCACGGGACTAGATTTTCATGACCGCTCCCGCCCGATCCCGAAGCATCCGTGACCGTTCCCGCCCGATCCCGACGCCCCTGTGTGCCTGCCCGCCCGAGACACCCCGCGGGTCCCGTCGGATCCCGACTTTTTTTTTTGTTTCTTGGTGACACGGAGGTTGCGTGGCGGCCCAGGGCATAACAACACGTACACAAATGACTAAACTCTGCATAACTCTCTGCATCTAGTTTTAAAATGATAGGCACCAGCCTAAATAATCTGCATCAAGGCAATTATGTTCGTTTGACACATTTAATCATAAAGCCATGATGTCTGTGTATTTCTTACCTGAAATACAAAGCTCCTCACACCTCCAGTTTCTTCTAAGCAAACACTTTACGTGGCGATCCCACTACATGCAGCTGCACTCCGCTCCGCCTCCGAAAGTTGCCGCAAACTCCGTGTGTATTATCTCCATCTCCCCGGGCGTAAAAGTCAGTCCTTCATTCATTCCTCTGGGCCCGTGCTGCGGCTGCTGCTGGCGCGAGGACGCACAGATGATCCGCATGCTAGACTAGGAAGTACAGCAGCGGGTTTACGTGGGCAACGTTAAAACCGCCCGATCCCGAGGGTTTGCTCACGGGTCCCGTGGGTCCTGCGGAATTTCTGCCCGATGCAGGTCTCTAGAAGCTACCTCCTTAAATGGTAAATATTGGCTGTCCGCAGGACCTCTTCCGGAGCAAGAGACACCTATTTGCACTTACTAATGTGTTGTTTATGTGTTGTAGGGTTATTTATGTGTTGTAGGTAACTAGTGGCTGTAGTTACTGGGCTAAAATCAGAAGATATGGGTTTGTCTGCTGGAGCTGGTGGTAGGATTAAGGATGAGCCGGAGACAATCTTTGGTGATGGTACCATATACTGTGCAAAGTTGATAACAAAATACTTACAAAACAAGACAAATAGGAAAAAGACTAAATAAACCCTTATTTGCAAACACACAGCACACATAAGACAGGATAAGTATAGGGACTGAAAGAATTTTGGAGCAAAGGATCTGACGGCAAGATCGAGGCCATAGAGTTGAGATGTTTGTGTAGCCAGAGTCCATAAGCAGAGGGAAACGATTCGTCTTGCAGGAGCAGGACAGGCCAATCCTGGAGAGGGAGGTGGGGCGGATGTCCAGAAAGAGGAGGGAGTCCGGCATCAGTGGTCCGGCCCACGTCACTGGAACAGCAACATCTGAAACAGTTACAGGGGACAACGTGTGAATAGCAAAGAACAGACTAGAGATGAACTGTAATTTAATATTCTTTACAGGAAAGGCAGAAGTGAGAGGATAGTGCTCAAGTTGCCATACCTTCCCCAGTATATTTGCTCCTAGGGCAGCTTACCTAAAACTGTGGGTTTAGTCTGTTCCTAACTGACTGACCATAAGCTAATCCGAAGAAGAACGTTTTGAGCCTAATCTCAAATGTAGAGACTGTGTCAGCTTCTTTGACATGAGCAGGGAGCTGATTCCATAACCAGGGAGTTTGATAGCTAAATGCTCTGCCTCCTATTGTGCTTTTAGAGACTCTAGAACCACCAAAAGTCCAGCATCTTGAGAGCGAAGTGAACAGTTAGGATGATAAGGAGTTATTTCATCTTTGATATAAGAAGGGACCAAGCCATTTAAAGCTTTATAGGTTAGAAGAAGAATTTTAAATTTGACTCTAGACTCAACAGGAAGCCAGTGAAGGTCTTTTAGTACTGGGGTAATGTGTTCTTGTTTTTTAGTACCCGTTACTCTTGCTGCTGCATTTTGAATTAATTGAAAACTTTTTTGTTGAGCTATTAGGACACGCTGCAAGCAGGGAGTTACAGTAGTCTAACCTCGACATGACAAAGGCATGGATTAGTTTTTCAGCATAATTTTTAGGCAGTAGATTTCTAATTTTGGCGATGTTTCGTAAGTGAAAATAGGCAGTTTTGCACCCTTGGCTAATATGTGCTTTGAATGAGAGCTCTTTGTCAAATAAGACTCCAAGGTTTCTTACAGTCAAACTGGAGGCTACACTGACATTGTCCAGTGTGATTATCTGCTCAGTTAGAGAGTCTCGCAGGTGTTTAGGGCCGAGTAAAATCATTTCTGTATTTTATCAGGATTAAGGAGTAGATAATTAAGGCTCATCTGGTTTTATATCCTTCACACAGGCACTAAGTCTTTCTATTTGATCAGTCTGATCTGGTTTCATTGATAAGTACAGCTGAGTGTCATCTGCATAACAGTCAATGCTATGCTTTTTGATATTGTTACCTAGTGGCAGCATATAGAGAGTAAAAAGAATTGGACCAAGTACAGAGCCCTGTGGCACACCGCAGGTTAATTTAGAACATTGTGAGGAGCTTTGGTTTACATTAACAAACTGATACCTATCGGTTAAATAGGATTTAAACCAGCTCAGAGCAGTTCCTCTAACACCTACATCACATTCTAATCTCTGCAGTAAAATATTGTGATCAATCGTATCAAACGCTGCGCTGAAATACAGCAGAACCAGGATTGAGATCAGTCCGTTGTCAGCAGCTAATAACAAATTATTTGTGACTTTAAGAAGAGCTGTTTCCATACTATGATGAGCTCTAAAACCAGACTGGAATGTTTCAAATAAATTATTCTCCTGTAGGTGGCGACAAAGCTGTTTAACTACAACTCTCAAGTATTTGGGAAATAAAGGGAAGATTTGAAATAGGTCTATAATTGGCTAAACATCAGGATCAAGGTTTGGCTTTTTCAAAATAGGTTTAATTACAGCATATTTAAAGACTGTGGGACCTTGGGGGTATTCCATGAAAGTGGCTAACAAGTCTAGGCTTATCCTAAAATCCTGAGCTGAAACTAGCTTCATCTCCAACTTAAGCCTCAAGTGGTTCCATGAAAGAAATAAACCCTGGGTCTGAACAACGCTAAATCAAGCTTGAAGATTAATCTGGGCTATGAGCGCGCTCCCGCTGAATGTGACGAGGCCAGATCAATGGAGCGACGACATCACTGAGAATGAGAGAGAAAAACGCTTATTTTACATGATCTGACTGAAACACGAGAGGAGCCAAAGTGCACACGGACTATAGTTTGATTTGCATCGCAAAAGTTTTCAGTTATAGTGGTTTATTCTGATGCGGGGAGCGAGAGGCAGCCCCTCCCCTCCTGTTCACTGCCCGGAGAAAGACGAGGCAGTTTACTGCGGAGATCCAGAGGATTTATCATCGTATTTGTGAGTAGTAGGCTGACCAATCGGAGCAGAGGATGTGTGGACGTGGTGTGAGGAGAGACGAGGGTAAGAGGTGCGATGAAGCGCTTCTGTGCGCAAAAGCAGCAGCACGACTCCACGGCTTTCTCTCACACTTTAGTCATTTCATTGCTTCATCCTTTAGAGAAATAGCTGCATGTCTGTGCTAAATCCTATGTAGTCCAGATACACGTACAAGTTAATTTTCCAGTTAAATACGTGGCTCTTTGTGCTGCCAATTTGACGTTTGCTCTTACAAAGGCGTCCTTCCACAGCAAGAGCCGTTCAAAAAAAAAAAAAAAAAGTAGAAAAGAAACAGCGAAAACGGCTCTTGGTGCCAATGCCAAGTAAATAAAAGTGAATAAAAATTGACTTTATAAGTTGTGTTGGGACAGACAGAGAGATTTCACACAGTTGTGGAAGTGTGAGAGGATAAACATGAGATTTAAGTCTTTCTTTAGATGTTTTTGAGACCAAGCTAAAATAATCTTGACTGTTAGCCTGATCCCGACCAGGTTTATGTCTGCGTACTTGTTACTGTGGAAACTCAGTGTCACCTCTGGCTAACCGCGTTAGTGGAACGGAAATGGAGATTTCATAAACCTAGATTGGCCAAATAAGCCAGGCTTCGGCTTTATCTCGCTTCATGGAATACCACCATAGCCACATACCAATAAGGTATTTATTATGCTAAGAACAGGATCTATTATCAGAGGGAGAGTATCTTTGAGAAGCCTACTTGGTATTGGGTCTAAAATACAAGTTGAGGTTTTAGAAGACTTAAAAGCTTAAGGTAAATCTGCTTTCTAAGAGGAACAAAGTTGTCTAATATTGCAGGTGGATTAAAAGTAGACCCTACTTTTACAGCTTGGATTTGTTCATTGCTAATAGCAGGATAGCAGGAGTGACTTCATCTATTTTATTTTATCTCTAATATTATTTTATTATTAAAAATGTGAAGGAACGTGAAGCAGATGCAGGTACAAAGAGGACTCGGAGGGTATAAACAAATAAATATATAAATATAGATTTTATATACAAGCAGATTTTTACTATGAGATAATTATAACCTGGGTTACACAAGGAAATGTAACAGTATTTCTCTCGACTATCGCTGAATCAAGACTTGAGCGTAGGGCTGGGCGATCTGGGAAAAAATATAATCATGATTTTTTTTCTCATATCGATCGATCTCGATTTTCGATTCGATTTAGCCTAACCTTTTCAAAAACAAATGAAAAATGCCATTCGTGAACATAAACGAAACTAAAACTTTTATTATGTCCCATTTATTAGATTTTTTTGAAGCTTTATATCATTATTTTGTCTCTAAGATTGACTTTTGCTCCAAACTACACATTTTTTTTGACAAAAGTTCCATTTTCGATCTTTCGATTCAAAACCCACCACCAAATAATTGACGATTCGTTTCGATTCGATCTCTCGATTTTACGATTAATGGCACAGCCCTACTTGAGCGTCTTTTAAAAATGTCTAAACACACATGGACACACTCAGCGGAAATACATTCAAGTCACAGATTTATTAAAATAATGCTGTTTATATCGCGTTTCACGTCGCGGTACAATGCGCCTGAGGTAGAGGGGGGCAGCTGTATTGCGGGGTGCACTGTGCGCTCTGGACGTAAGGTCCTGTGGGGGTTAGAACACCGAGGCTGGCCTGGGACATGCTGCAGATTTAAAGGATTCTATTTTTAGCATAAAAATAGACTGATGATTTTTTTGTTTGTTTGTTTCTAAAATGATTTTATATACAATAATTTGCAAAAATATAAAACCTACAATCATGTAGGAATTACATATTTGACTGAAGTATATGAAAAATAAAAATCCAAAACATCGGATTTTTTTTTTTTTTTGGTTTTCATGAGTTCTGTTCTTAGGATTTGTTCTTACAGTCGAACATTTTCTGTAAAGAACAATTTTGTGAATGCCTGTTTGTAAGAAGCCCTTAAGAACAAATTTTTCCGTAAGAATGTCATGAATTACCATGAAAATGCCTAGTGAATTCTATCTTAATTTGAATAAAACTTTGTAAAATTCAGTCAGAAGTGGACGTGTCTCTGAGCGAGGAATGTTTGTTCGAAACCCACAGCTCTGAGTGCTCTAATGAAGCAACCTTCGCTCAGCTGTGAAGGAGCCTTGAGTGAGGAGAAAGGAGAATGAGGAGGAAAAGGGAGGAGGAACTGGTTTCGGAAAGGGACAAAGAGTTCTAGAAAGGTGGGTGAAACACTTCGAGTTGACTGGGTGTGCCGGCCTACCTTAGTTTGTGTTAATCCAATCACAGCAGCGAATCGTAATAAAAAGACGAAATACTCCATATCTCTGCTAAAACAGAATTAATAATTACAGAAACACGTACATTCGAGAGTTGCTATCTTTGTTTTTGCTTGATTCAGGCGCTTCTTCTTGTTGTCTTTGCTAAAAATCCCCTTAACTCGCCCTGCTGCTCTTGGGTCGTTAAACCACTGGTTCAGTCTTCACAAAAAACATGAGAATCCATCAGGCTGGCCAGGTTATCAGTTCGTGTCTAATGATAAGAATTTGTGAAAATTCACTATCTACACTTCTTTACACTTATTTTATGTGGAATTACTGTATATAGATTACAATAAATACCTCTTTAGTGCAAGCCAAAAAAAAAAAATGACACATTTTTCAATTTACAGCCTTACAGTTGATTGTTAATCTTATGCAGAGCATATGACCAAAGTCTGAATTGTTTTTTGGATCCTCAGTGCCTTGGCTGCTGTAGCTGGTGGACTTACTACAGCTCAGGTGCGAGATGTACAGAGCAAGAACAGATGCTTCCAGTTTAATTACTTCACAAAGAGCTAACTTTCATGTAATGGAAGAGACGGCACATGCAGCTGGGCCCTGACAGATGCCAAGACAGAGAGCAATAGCCATGCACACACACAAGTTCAAATGCATGAAAACAATAATGTCTTCCAAAAGATATATCAAATATATTCATAATACATTTGTCAAATGTCAAGTCAGCTCATATATTCTGTGTGATATCACCTTCTTGAAATAAAATAAAACCAGTATTATATTACATTAGCTCAATTAATGTTTCTCTACAATTTCTCTCTCTATATATAGCCTATATATTCATACAACATTTTATGTTTGACAGCTGACGAGAGCCATCTGATGATAACTCTTTTTCATGTTAATTTCTATTTTGGTTCAAATACATGTGTCGTTGTCTCATGTATGGTGATTGAACAACACTGTTCTGGACTTGTGCTTAATGAAAATCAAATTAACAACATTTTGGAAAACTAGACAGCTGTTGGCCTGACTGTCACAGTGTGAGGCATGCAAATTAACGTGTAAGAAAGGACAAAACACAAAATTGCAACACTGGCAAGAGAAAAAACATAGTCATTGCCCAACTAATATTACATATTAAAATAAATCAGAACAAAACCCGTGTGCTGAACTGCCTTGGAAAAATGAATACTTGTTCAAATGGGCGGTCCATGGACTGTCCATTTGTATTACGGAAAATACAGACAAAACTTGGGAGAAAGATTCCAAAAAATAGTCTTTGTCATTGAGTCATGTGACTGTCATGATTCTGGCTGAGGGCAGTTTTTAGTTAGAAAATGATTTGGATAGCTGTTGAAACATTTCAATCGGCTGTGTGCACGGAATTTCAGTTGGCTTGTGTACGTTCAAAAATGCTAACTTCTGTACATACGATCGCTTCCTGTTAGCGTTAGCATTTAGACATAAACATGTCTCTTTTTAAACACACAAGTGTCCTACGGTGAAATATTCCTTTAATAAGTAAAGTCATTAACATGTTTTCTGTAACATTTACCACAACTGTTTGATCTAAAGGGGATTTATGTGTTTTAAACTGATGGAGTGAAACCTCATTGAAAAGCATTGCACAGGAAGGGGTTGTGTGTACAGGATGTACTATTTTGAACATACGCAAGCCAACAGCACCGAGCCAATTTACTGATGTGACCGGTGTGGTTTTGCCTCTCTGCGTTGTGTTGTGTCCTGAGCGGGAGTTGAACCCGGTCTCCGCGGGCAGTCGACCGACAAACCCATTGAGCTAAAGGAACACTCCCTTAGCTCAGTTTTTTGTGGTCTTATACCTGAGGGAGTGAGTTTATCCCATACCTCCACACACTTCTCCATACTGGTCCTCGTGTGGGCCTACACCGTTACACTGACTAAAAGCAGCTTTTTCTCAGAGTCGCAAGAAGAACAGAGACAACACAGACTTGTGGAGCACAGCAGCGTTCAGAGAACAGTGCACGTGTCACGTGATCAAGCGTAGAGTGTCTTCCTTCATGTGATTGGTTAGAAAGATGAAGCAACAACAAGGATGAAACGGAAGTGGATTAAAACACGTTTATAAATATCACAGGAGAGCGAAGCGTCATTAGAGGTAAAGAGCTGTTACACTGATGCATTGTGGGCGTGAAATGAAAATGTTAACTAAGTGTTGGCCATGTTCAAAGTCTAGTAATCATTTAAGGAGCAGGTGAACTGGAGAGGATGTGCATAATGCTCGTTAAATAAAAAAATCCCACACTTACGTGCACATTTATTTACAGATGTTTTTTTTTACATTTTTTTAAGTCCTCGTCACAAGGCAGATGCACCAGTCGCAACCCTCACGCTCATAATAAGAATCTCTTACACAAATCCTTACTCTGGCCAAGTCTCCCCAAACTCAGAGAGGGACACATCAGAAGGCTTAAGCGCTAGATTCCACTCCGAAGTCCGAGTAAATGCTTTCAAATGTCAGTTAGCTGGCTGGCTTATAAATCTGGCCTATAATATTAGGGTTGTCATTTGCCAATTAGTTGGGCACTTATTCGTTTGATGAGTCGATTAGTTGTATAAAAAAAGACGTTACATAAATCAGTGATTTTGACACATTTTCTGTTATTGCTTCGCCAAAAACTATTTTCTCAGCTCATAGCATAGAGTCTGCAAATAGACCAGTTAACAAATATCAAATAAATAAATGAGTCAACAAATTATTTCAAAAAAATTGATTAGCTGCAATGAATCAATTAACTTGTTGCAAGCCTAGTTTGAATTTATGAACTGCAATGTCAACAAATGTTTGATTTTAGCTGCTAACAGCTAAAATCAAAACGTCAGTTTGTGTTTTTGAGGTATGTATACTATTTTAATCTACATGCTGTGTTTGTTCATGTTCGCCTAAAACAAGGCACTAAACACATTTCCTTTGCATTTAAGTGAGTGCTGAACAAGTTATTTTGTCCTAAATCCAACATAGATGCCCATCGTGTCACTCAGGGGGTCCTCCACTTTCTCCTCAGCCACTGATAACTGTAGTGAACCATCGCCGTGGGCAACGGACCAAACGAGAAGGAGGAGAACGCTGAGGATAGAGGTGAGTTGGATAGGAGATGTGAATAGATGTGAGAAGAGGGCATGAAATCGATGAGCCCATGCAGCAGCTTCGCAGCTTATGTGCCCACACACCAAGCTGCTCACACACTCAAGGCAAAGAGGCGTTTTCTGCCAGCAGTCTGTATTACAAACAAGAATGAAGCCATCCTTAATGCTTCATCCATTTTTAGATTGCACTAATTTGTCTTCACATATTGTGGATTTTATATACAATACAATATAAATTAATATCAATTTGCAATTGTTTCATACATTATACGTTTTGAATCATTTGTACATTTCTTCTGAGCTGTGCATTGCTGAGTGTGTTTATTTTTGTAAAGGTCTTGTAATTCTTTCAAATGTCATCTCGCTAAAGTGGCTGCATATAGCGATTAGAACGCCATGAAACAGAGAAAACATTCTGCTTACCATTCTGGTGTAATTATAAAAACTCTATGGTAAGATTTATTTCCAAGTGAGTGAGAAAACGTGAGAATACGCTGACAACATAGTGTCCCTGAGTTCATGACAACTATTTATTCAAGCTGAGAATGGAAATTTAAATGTCAAAGTGGATCCAAATTCCATTGAAAATGGAACCTATAAATATTAACATTTAATTTCCAATTTTATTCTTGAAGAAAGAAAAGCAGATATTTTCAACTAAAAATTAAAATTGTCAAGGCAGAGTTGTAGTTTGGTGAAAACAAAGACATTTTTATTCAGTGATAGTTAATACTGTTGCCATCCTTCCAAATTTCATAATGTAGTAATGGTTTCAGTTCACTTCACTTCCTGGTTTCATTTACTGTAGTCAAAATTAAACCTGGGTTACGCACTGAATTTTTTCTTCGCTTATAATTAATTATGATCACTAAACAGTATGTCACTCTTTTCTTCTGTTATTTATAAAAATATCAAAGTTCGATGGAATCAAACAACGGAAAGTAACACTGCAGCTCACATTATGGAAATCAAATATTTAGTTATGCTGTTAAGTGAGCAGATGACATACCTTCCGGAAATAATTTTACTTAAACAGACTTTTTGTTATGTTTACATCGCTACTCTGGGCATTTGGATCGAAATGCCCAGTCCTCCTCTCTCATCTCTTCAAGTGAAAGGCCACGTTTTCCATGCTCCTACACTTCGTCTATCACTGGGCTTGTTTATGTGAGAAGTAGTAGGATAAATGCATAAAACCAAAAATATACAGTCCAGTAGCATGTTTGTTTTGGATTTAGTCTTAGCAGCTGACAGCAGAGAAGCCGGGTGTCTTCTTTGCTTTTTGCATGTGTGTTTCAGTCCCAAAGCGGCTCTACAGGAAAAAACTGCGCTGGTTTGATTGGTAAAAGTCTATTGTGAACAGAACAGGCCAGTTTAGAGGAAGGTACAATGTTGCAACTTTGGTCCCCAATCAAGCTGAGTTCGATTCAGTTTCTATTGTGAATGCAGCCTCACGGTGCATTCAGAAATAAAGTGACCATGTGAACAATTTCAATGCAAAACCTATCTGGAGGTGCACTGGTGCACAGGCAAAGTGCATGTATCACATGAGTGACGCAGCGCAAAATCAGCAGGACAAAGCGAACCAGCATCTAATCGCGACCTGCATATAAGAAGAGAATGAACAGCAGCTCAGAACAACCAGTGCTACAGCTTTCACCAAGATCAGGCTTCTGAGTTTATAAGTTATTCTAATCAAATAATGCAGAGACATAAAAGACCATGGAATGTGTGATTGTGACTTACCCTGGAGCTCTATAAAAAAAAAAAAAAGCATCTATTTAGAAAGTTTACTGACAAATAAAATTTAGAGATAGTGTTTGTTTTATTTTTCAATTGATAATATCATGCATTTATAATGAAAGCAAGGGTTGTAAAGTCTGTGTGTTTATTAAAGGTTTTTTTTTTTTTTCTAATCTGTAAAAGGCTGGTTTTGAACTCACCAGCAACCTGTTCACATTAGATTTGACAGTGTTCATGTTGAGGTTACACTTGAGTGCTTAAAGTTGGTCTCTGAACAGGTGACCAACATAAATGTGGAACTTAGACAAAACAAAGACAAATTACAAAGAAAAGCTAAACCAGAAATTAGTATAATGGCAGACAAAAACCCACTCATTTCATCAATTAGTTAACTAACAAATCCAAGAACCACACAATTTTAGCTTTACGAGAGTACACGTCTAACAATGTGACAAGTGAGCAGTGCTTTAAGATCCAACACAGTCTCACCAGAAAGCGTCCATTTACCACGACACAAAAACAGCACATTTTAAACACGGTTTCAGGCCTTTTGTTGCGTACTTATTGTCGTGAAACATTAATTGCACATCTGATCATTGACAAGTTTCAGCATTTTGCCACTTTTTGGAAGCTGGATTAAACTTCTGAAACACAGGACAAGATACTTGCCCAATTCCTTCACCCTAAAACACATTCCTGCCTTTGATTTATGGCTCATGCTCAGCAACACCAAACTGAAGACTGATAAGTCAGATGCTGTTTGGGAGAAAGACTATTAATTCGTAACTGTTTTCAAAGTTAGCTATATGCGATTAACTGCCATGTAAAAAGTGTGACAATGTCAATAATGTGTATATATACTGTGCATGTGTGCCTGCTCAGAGTGTGGTAAGCAGCTGAGGCACATTGGTCAGACCTGTGGATATCAATCTCACATACACATTCCCCAACTGCCCTAGACATTAACCAAAGCAGACACAGACTTCACTGGCTGGACAACTTCTGCCCAGAAGAAGCCAAATAACCCAGTTCAGCTCAGTTCAGTCTCAATCAGGTTTTGTGCACTTTCGGTTGAGTTTCTCATGGAGTTCTTTTGTTAACAATGTGCACCGAAGAGACATGCCTTACGCCTCCCATACACAGACTGCGAGGCGAGTTCGGCCTGAGGTGTGTCCGAGTTTCTTGGGATGTGCCTTGTACACCAGCAGCAGTCCACTGCGGTCCGTTATTGCCCAAAGCCACGCGAATTCACTTGGATTACGTTTTATGACTTGAAAGTCTCATCAGACCACTCTGACAAAAAAAGACTCTCTACGGATTCTTTCTGCACACTCATGCAACTCTCGAGCATGCATTCGCACTGCACCGAGGTCTGTGTACAAGAACACGTTGGTTTTAAGCAATTTCTAAGTCTTGCGGGAGTCTAGTCCCGCCTCGCACCGAACTTAGTGTACGGCAGAGGTTAGGCCTCCAGTGGTGATGGAGCAGAAGGGCCCCTGGATCAAATCTTGGTCCTCAAGGTTCTCGTAAGCTAAGCTACAAAGATGCAGGGAGCCAAAACCGCTCCTTTTGAGAATCTTCAGAATCTTCAGTCTTTACAACTATGAAGATGGAAGGACAAAGACATGGGCCAACGCCCTAAACTCCATCTCGTCTCCACATTTTTGTATGTGGACATTGCAGCAAACTCAAGCAACTGGACATTTTGCAACTTCAACTACTGTCTACTCTGCATCTCCCAGACAGCACATGCTCGGCGCAGCGAGCAGCCCAGCTCATCACAGCGTGACCTGGAGAAAGAAGGACCTCAGCCATCTTCAACTCTGGTTGTATGAAATGAAAACTGTCACACTGGGCTAGTATAGACACAGTTAGCAAATATGTTTAGATAAACAGTCTTGACTCTTATTGTGCATTTAACTCATCTGTATACTTAATTTAAACACTGTAGGTGAATTACTGGTCAATAAATCTTCATAAACCACAGCTCGTTTTGGTAATTTTTAGAATAAAGTCAGTGGAAATGTGAAAAGATCTTACTATCTTCAGATTAGACAAATCATTAATTAATCAATGCATTGTTAATTAGTTAAAATATTTGGTATTAGAATCAACTATTTCTCACGTTGGTGAGTGGTGCCCCGAACAATTCATTTCTATTTTGATTCTATTTATCAGGTCAGAGACAAAACAGCTCATTTGTGCCACATGTTGGTTACATTATAGCGCTAAGACATAGACAGGGGGCAAAATTTGGCCCATTCTCTCTGAAAAGTTATGAGAGCTTTTCAAACTAAATAATTGAGCAGCAGGGCAATGCTAAACACATAAGACACACAATTAGTCATTGCAGGAATGAAAAGGTTACTCTGAAAAAAACAAATTTTACATTTCTTCTACATACCCCTGGATATAAGGTTTGGTTGAGTGTTACTGAAATTTGCAAATTTTCAACATAAATAAACAGAAAAAGCAGGAAAAAGATACAAATTGCTTTATGAAGATAAACTACTAAACAAAGACATAACTTTCTGTTTCTGAGTTGAAACAGTATTAGTCATCAAAACCAGGAGTAGATTAACAGCAGAATAGGGGAGAAAATCCCTAATGTACGGTCACACAATTACATACAGTATTACTAATTCACACAATAAACTTGAAATCTACCTAAAAATAGGTCTATGTAATTGTAGAATGTAGTTGGAGCTTTGCAGTCCAATAAGGTTTAATGCTTGAATCCATTAATCCAGATCAACCACTTGTGGAGAGTGAAAGCTGTGAATGCTCAGCGCTCAGTGGCCTGCCTTTAGCACAATAGCCACTGCTCTGAACACCTCTGTGTCCAATCCGCGGGGGTCGGCTCTCCAGCGACACAGTTTCAGCTCCAGTCTGTGTGCGCCGATGGGTGGGCCGACAAGCACAGCCACACAAGAGCCTCCATTATGGCTCCAGCACAAGAGCTTTGCTACATTATGGCGCACACATAAGGATGTTCGCTGGGCTCTTAGTCATTCTAATGAGCTGTGCTGAGGACTTGGTCTGTGGCAGGGTCCCGTGAAACAGCTCCCACGCGACTCAGGGCCTAATGCTGAAGAGTGCTCAGTGTGGATAGGCTTTTTTTAGTCAGGTAATTGTGAAGCTTCAAAGGCCTCTCAGGTAAAGATTTAATGGTGTCTAATGGAATCTCATCACAGAACAAGCTGGTAAGGGACACAGCGAAAACCTGTCTAGATCTGAGAATGTAACCTTTTACTATAGAAAATCAAGTGAATAACACAAAGGCGACCTTCAACATTACAGATATTTGCATGCAAATATAAAATATTGTAAGTGTGAGTGAATGAGAGAGTGAACGATTGTCTGTCTCTAACCCTGTTGGCCACTGTCCAGGGTGTTCTCTGCCAGCCCGATCTCACAAGAAAGCATACATATACCACGACATAACGCAACATGTAAATTGCGTATGATTAGCACGTGTTTACGGCTCTTTTGCGTAATTATAGTACGCGTCACAGTCCCCGTTCATTTCAATAGTGGTTGTTAAGACGTGTTCTTATTTATGAAAATTAACAAAATCCTACATCTAATCTTAACCTACCCCAAGCCCCAACCCTAATGTTAACCATTTTAGTAACTTTTTGCCTGAACTTACCCGTTTCACCTGAAGAAAACGTCTCCACGTGGCTTCAACCAAAACTCTTGGCATTTTTACGCTGTGAAAACTCGTGTCATTTTTACGCTTTTTCATATCGTGCTATATGTACGGCGTAACATAAGTACGCAAAACAGGACTGATATCGTGCTAAAAATACGCTATTTTTGTGTCGTGCTATATGTACGCCTTCTTGTGAGACTGTGTTGTCCCTGCCAGAGGCCCAAAGTCACTGGGATAGGCTCCAGTCCCCCACGACCCCTAACGGGAATAACCGGTGAAAATGAATGAAGGAATATAAATAAATGTTAAGACAACAATTAACTCAATCAAACTACCCCATATCTTATGCTGCGTTCATACCGGACAGCTTATTTGGATCAAAATTCGCCTAAATGTGGGTAAAATTTTGTCAGTTATTAATGCTGTTGACGCCCCAATAAGCTTCCAAAAAGCTTTGACATGCGTCAAGGCTTTGGTGGACAAAAAGACACTTTTAACGCCCCAAAGCGCTTCGAGCTCCCGCTTGTTTGCATGCTTTATTTTGCTCGTAGACAGATCACATTGAGAGAGAGGAGAGAGGGAGAGAGATAGAGGCTTGTTGCATTTAGAAAACGGAGCTTACCCGATCACACAACTTTCTCCTCCTCCAGGCAGTGTCCTTTTGCTGTCTCTGTCTTCCTCTGCTCTTCCCGCAGGTTTAAACACGGCAACGAGCATTTTTAACAGATCTATGTGAGCACGTTGTCAGTCCATGTCCCGTGTTGTTTGTTTTGCCGTGTCTCCAGATTTTCAAACCAACGAACGGCCAAGTTTTTGAAAAAAGCCCCCGAACAAGCGACCTTTCGATAAAAAAGTTATTAAAAGACTTCAGTAAACAACTCTTGTTGTGAGAGGAGAACAACATGTCTCTTGTCACAGGAGAATAGTCTCTGATTGGCTGACGCCGACTTCCAACGCATGAAAGATGGATTTTCCCAACTCCTGCGGCGGACGCAGGTTTGAGCGAAGTTGCGGCCGCCACAGCTTCGTGCTTCCAATCCGCAAGACGCCGCGTTTTCAGATGCCCAAACGTGTGTCAACTTTGCCAATACAAATTCGCTTAAATGCTCAAGACACGGGTTTACATTGACTTAACATTGAAAATAGACGCAAATATGCCAAGACGCTGTCCAGTGTGAACGTACCATTAGTGCAAGATTAAAACCCTTTTTGTAAACTTTGGGACGAGCCCTGAAAGCATATACATGTATTTTGACTTTACTAACTGATGGATATTTCTATATTACTGATGTAGTAATGTGGGTGCCATTTGAGCACAACCATGATGCCAATATGGCCTCTGGTCAAAAGGAGTCTGACATTCCTGCTCCAAATAATAAACTCGTATAAGACCCTGTCCCAAAACTCAGTACTACACTTTACTGAATAGTACATTTTCTGAAAATGCATGACGTGTGTAAGTGAACAAGTGTGTAGGAGAGGTAAACATGATAATTGAGAAGGTTCACACGTCAACTAATTGTTAATGTGATTAACATGAGTTCAAATTAGTTATCAGTGAGGTGGTTAAACAGTTTTTGTTCATCAAAAAGCCATGACTCCTTTTATTTTTGATCATTTGCTCAAACGAATAACATATCAGAAGAGTACTACCAGTGAATTAAGTTAAACAGTTATTTCAGCATTTCCCACTACTCTTAACATTCAGCACTAAGAAGTAAGATAGAAGTGCTGTAGCATTCAAAGCAAAATGCAAAATGAAGTCCTCATCTCTCCACAGTTTCATGATGTGAAGAAAACTCATTGTAAAGTGCAGATCAACAAAAACAATAAAGTGTACTGGAAACTTTTTACAAAGAAAGCAGATTTTCATTGTGCCTACAATATATTTAACGCTCCGTGCATGAAGAAATACAGTAGTTTTACTATTATGACCATGTTTACCTTGCTCACAGGAGAGCAAGTCTTTTCTCCAGCTGTCTGAGGCTGCTCTCCTGCATTTAAACCTTGTATTGCAACTCAGTTTATTATAGTATTTTGTATTGTACTGTATTAGTTTTTTAAAAGCTTATAAATGCTTTTCAGTATTTGTCTGACCTGATCCAGTTATACAGACGAATTTATCGGCTGATCAGCTGATTCTGACAGTACTGAAAACAAAAATAAAACAGGGCTGGTTCTTGCCTCTGAACAGATTACACTTCTTTTACAGTGTGATTTTTTTCTATATATAAATGTTATATATATATATTTTTTTCTAACTGTCATACACATAGTGGAGTAAATGGTGGCATGTTTGGAGTGTAAACAGAGTGGAAAGTAGGCAAAGATCAGATCAAAGATTGGCTCACTGACTTTGCTTCACCTGTAAGTAGGCAATACACTTTCACACAAATATGCTATCTTGCCATAGTCATAGTACCTTGAGTTGGCATTTTTGTTTTGACCATTATTTAATCAGCAAAGTCCTGCTGAAATTGGAATCTATTTTTCAGGAGAATCTTAAGTGAGACTGGAGAGGTGGAGCCTATTGTACGTACATGTTCTTAGTGGTAGAGAATAGCACCTGGAGAAAACCTACGCAGACATGGAGAACATGCAAACTCCACATAGAAAGGCCCTGAGCCGGACCTTCTTCTTATGAGCCTTGCTATGTATTTGGATTTCTTTCAACGTGCAGAAGAAGTAGCCCATTATCCAACCCAATTCTTCCCTTGTTTCCCTTGTAACTGATGATTTAGCAAAAGAAAAAGAAAAAAAAAATGTGAGCTTTATTTGTGTAGCACTTTTTACAGACAAAGTCACAAAGCGCTCACAGTGAGACCCTCTCTCCTCAAAATGAAAGTAAGCAGGCCTGGGGCAGCTCAGCAGAGTTGATTCACCTGACGCCTCAACCTCTGACTACCACCAAGCCCTTCCTAGCCTGCATGTCATTGGTATGTAAGTTATTTGTTTGTATGTTATTTTATGTAGATGATGATGATGATGATGACAGTGTAGCATGCCCAAAACCTCAAAAGTGTTTAACTAAACTAAAATGTCACTTTCCCTGTTGTAACGTTAGCCTAGGCCTAAATAAAGAAATCAGACACATAAAGAACAGATTTCCATTGCTGTCTTAACCAAAAGAATGCATTCACTTTTGTAACGCTATTGTCTATATATCACTTTCTTTAGTCAGCCATGGAGAGGCTCACAAAATGAATATGTTCAGCCACAAAATACTACGCAAGTAGCACAGAACTATTTAAAAATTAAGCGCTGCATTCTCCAAAATTCCTGTTCACATTCAAAAAACTAGCCAATCAGTAGCACACTTCTGCAAAAGTTCTACTCAGCTGATGTGTCAAGATCAAGTCACACAAGCTGCCGAACAAAGGCTGTACGAACAAAATTATGTCATTTTGTGCCAGGGATGGTTAAACTAAGTTTTTATGAAGGTTAAATTTGGGATTTACCCATGCCTCGACAAGGCTGAAGTCTTGTGCTTGTTCCTACGTAAATTCAGAGGCGACTTTTGCTAACCACATTGGTAAAACAGAAATGGAGATTTCACAAGCCTTGATTGGCCAAATTATAGTTTGGCTTTATCTTGCTTCATGGAATTCCCCCATCATCAAATTCTACAACTACAACTACAACAACATCATCGATCTATATAAAATACTTTTAAATACACCTTTAAAAGGTAGACACCTAGGTGAACACCAAATATGACGTGTCAATGCTAAAGAAGGTAAATGTGGCATACGTAGGTGGATGAGTAATGGCAGGGTGGGAGTGTCTGGTTCTGATAATTCTACTGCACTCTGCCTTATAAACTATAAAGGTTGTCAAAGATAAACCCAGATTGACGGCAGACAGCAGGGCCAAATGCTAATGCATAGTGTGACATTTCCAATGTAGGCGTGCATTAGCTGGATGCTGCTGGCATGCTGACAACCACAACACTGGAGCTGCGGAAGAGGTGGGATGAGGAGTGTCCAAAATATCCCCTGAGCAGCTTGCTTCAACCTCAAGAGGGTGAAGTGTTGAAGAGATGCCATTAGGAAGCTTTTATCACAAATTAGCAGGCTAATAGAAGGTTTCACCGTCATTGACAAAGTGTATGTCTAATAAAAGAGCAAAGACCAAAGAAGACAAAGGCGTTACCTGAAAAATCACTTTCTCTCTGTGTACGCCCACCAGGGAGGCTAGCAGAGAGCAGTACTGCTGCAGAAATCCCCCAAAGCCACTTTTGTTGATACGATGGGTGACACAGTGGTGCAGCAGGTAGCGCTCTGGCCACATAGCTAGAAGTTTGCATGTTCTGTCCTCCGGGTACTCCGTTTTTTCCTAAATGCATGTAGATTATTGCCCTCACCCTCTGACCTCCCTTAGGACTCCCCTGAAAAAGAGATTCTGAATATCAGTGGAACTTTCCAAAATAAAGGTCAATTAAATAAATAAATTTAAAAAAAAAGTCAAGCTTCTACTGTGTACCAATAAGGAACATTTTTATTTATTTTAGTTCCAATGCCTGTTCTACTCTACAAAGGAAAAACACAGTGAAATAGCAATAGAATCTAAACTTGAATGCTTTAATTTGTTTTTTCTTATAGGGCAGCATTGAGGCAGAGCAAAGTCTCATCCTTCTGGTGGTCAGACAAGATAGTGTCTTGAAGCTGTGTCTAATTGGTGTATTTTTACAACAGAGTGGATGTCAGCTTAGAAACCTCAGGAGCTACGCATGCCACCTTTAATGGAAACTAATTAGCAAATGAGAGTAATAAAAGAATGTCAGTGAACAAAACAACAGTTGGGAAGTGATTCTGTGTTGGTTCTCTGATAAATTCCTCTATAAATTACTATAGAAGAACTGATGGAGACAATCATCCACTGAATTATTGTTTCTGTCAAATATTACTTCTCAACTGAGGCCCTAGTGAGTAAATGAGAGAGTGAATGGTTGTCTGTCTAACTCTGCGACGAGTTGGCCACTGTCCAGGGTGTTCCCCTGCCTAAGGCCCAAAGTCACTTGGATAGGCTCCAGTCACCCGCGACCCCTAACGGGATTAAGCGGTAGAAAAAGAATGAATGAATGAATGAATGAGGCCCTATAGAATAAACAACATGACTATTGGCCGTTCCAAAAGACTGACCCTACTTAGCTCCAATCACAAATACTGCCGGCATGACACTCACATAAACAGATTGCTGCATTGTTTTTGGAATGAGACAAAGACAGATTTTGGAGAGATTAGTCCTCTCGAGCAACATAATCAGATTTCAGTTTTGGCCCGAAGCATCTTCCTCCAGAGCACTGATTCTCTGATCTGATCTTTTCAATGAACACCAGTAAAACAAGTCTTTCAATCCAAAATGTTTTTAAAGTTCGATTATAAAACTTTCATGGAAAGCTGTGCACGATTTTAAGTAAGGATCCAAAACCTACTTTTTGTCATACTGTATATCTGGAATGTTCCACAAAAACACATAAAATTCTGAACTGAATAAATGAAAGATATTATTAATATTAATATTAATACAAAAAAACATCAGAAATATTAGGTCTATCATTACAATACATTACATTACATAACAGCAACAGCACAATGTTAGTCTAGAGATAGATAGGAACAAGACGCAGAACCACAACAGTATGAGGTTTCTTTTCCATGACAAGAGGCAGTAATTAAAAACGCCACTCTGTGTGACAGGTCTGGGGAGGGGCGACTGGTGTGGGATGAGAGACGGGAGAGAAGAGAACAGCAGTGTGGTCGCTATAGTCTTTTTAATGAGGATCCTAATCAAGCCAACGAAGGCCGCCCTGAGACCCCCCAAGTTCATTAGACCAGAAAAAAACAAACTGCATGGAAAAGAATGGAAAAGACAAAAAGTACAAAAAAGTTGTTGCTTTTTTTATGAACCAATGAAGCTAAAAATGGAATTAGTAGGAGGAGAGGAATGGAGGACAGCCAGCAGAGATAAGAGTGTGGGTCATTGGGCGAGTCACGGCTGTCATCGATCCTCCGATTGGCTGTGAGATGGTATCAACACGCCTGCCAAAGACGTCACGATAACCAGTTTAGACTTTGTGCTGCTATGGAAACTCCCATGGACATACTTGTTGCATCAAGAGATACGTGTAAAATATATTTTACTTGCAAGAAAATTCTCTGTGAAGTCTCCTGCTAAGGTTTGCGATAGAAGTAAATAAAGGAGACAGATGTAAGCATTTTAGTAACCTTCAGTATTTAATATGACTGAAGCTTAAATGCTCCTGACAGTGGACAGAAATTTTAACCACAAAAAAAAAATAAAAAACTCCCCTGTCTCATGAGCAAACTCCTATTGTTGACAATTATAAAGTTAAGGGTAGGCTTTTCAAACGTGACTCAGTGAGCATAGCAGGCATGCAATAGCTCAGATGGTTACTTTGGCCCCTACATTCCAGTATGTGCATAATGATTGCACAGTGGTGTTGAGAACAGAATGTTTCTATAGTAGCCACTCCACTTGGAATAAATGTAAATGTCAAGACAGTCAATTTGCTATATAACTCAGCCCAAGTATGAAACTCTTACCTGATGTGACTTGCAGTAAGTAACATATTAATAAATTATAGCCTACATAAAAATAAGTAAAAGTGCATGATTACCAAAGCAATATGTCTTCTGTGTGAATGTCTTATGCTTTACCTCCACAACTACCTGACACACACGCAAATAAATAACCCTGCAGATACAGAGCCTGCACCAGGAGCAGAGCCAAAGAATACTGACCCAGGGTCCAGAGAAGAAATGAAACAGCAAACCTCCACCAGACTATCAGCCCTTTTTTTTTACATTAAAGGAGCATATTTTTTAGCAAGATATGCAATAACTTAATTTGACAAATAACATTTACTGGAGACAAGGAGGTGGCTGATAACCTGGCTATGTCAAATAGAATCTTATGATATTTGCAAGCTCAAAACAACCAGGACCAGGCTAAAGAACATACTGTACTTCAGTCTCTAGCAGAAATGTATTTTTGGCTTTTAAAAACATGCACTTGTTTTGTACATTTGTGGACAAGAACATGCCTTTTTTTTCTTCAACTACAAAAAATAAATGTTTCAACTTCTTCCGCTGTTATGATGCTTTGACTAATCAGCTTTAAATGTTCATCATGAGGTTCAGGCTTTTCCCCCAGTGGCTTTCAATGAGAGTCTGTCCAGAATTTTTATGTTTAGAGTCCACAAGTCATTTCAGAACACTGTACATGACATGTCATCTGGCGTGAGTACAGTTGAGCCAGTAAAAAGAAAAGTGGCTTACTGCATTCTAATTCTCAAAAAATCCAGTCGTTCCCAGGTTTCTGAAAGCTTTGTAATTTGATCTTGATTTTTGCTGTTTATTAGGATTGAGCCATCACAGTCTGATCGGCTCTTCTCCTCACCTCACGATGTATTATGAGTTACGTTTCACCTGCTTTGTTTGAAGAAATTACTGCATTATGGCTGAGCAAACAACTATCTTTAATCCCCAACGTGAAATTTGATTAAACATTATTTAGTGGCATTTCTAAAGGTGTGAGTGTCATTCAAGTCAATACACAACTTACACAAAAGTTTGCTTGCTTGATAAATTTTGTGCATTTAATAAGCAAATTATTCTAATCGTAAACCTTGTGCCAAAGCAATTAGTGATAAATTATAATCTTATGACAAATTATCTTGTGTTGACAGCCTGGGGGAACACAGCAATCAAACATTAATTATTCAGTGGGTAATTAAGTTCATAGGTGTTTCTCTATTCTCGCCCTTTACATTGTGCTCCCTTCATTTTCTTTTGTGCAAGGTCTATGTAGTGTCCAAAGAGTTAGTTAAACCGTCACACAACAAAACATATTCTATAAAATTAAGCTTGTTAAGAAACAGTTTTTTTGGTTTGTTTTTTTGTGATAAAAATACACCGCATAGAGAAAGACTAGTAAGTGCAAAATTGTGTAATCCTCAGCACTATTGTTTTCTTTGTCCGACAGTGAATGGATTTAAATAATTCTTCTTCATAGATTGAAGAAGAATTTCGAATCTAGAATTGCCAGTTCAGATTGTTTTTAATGGAAAACATACAAATGAAAAAGAAAATAACAATTAACTGCAAGATAACACAAACATGATAAACAAAACTGTAAGAGGTGAATTTATTCTGGAGAGAGAGAGAGAAAGAGATTTTTCAGACAGTTAAAACAATAGACACTATGCTCTGCTAGGGTCAAGCCTAATAATAAGAATAACAATACGAAAAAGAATAAGAATAACAACAACAACAATAATAATAATAATAATAATAATAATAATAATAATAATAGTAATAATTATAATTATAATCAGTGATTCGTCACCAGTATCAAGAACTTTCCATGCTCATCATAATCTCTTCTTTCGTGTCGTTCGCAGTAGGCCTTCTGCATCTCCAGGCGTTGTAGAAACGCGACTCTTTGAGCTGGAATGGCATGCTGCTGCCATCTTCAGGACAAAAAATGTTATGGCAATGGCAAACACAGTACCAGTACTTTTACTCACAAATAAATAATTTCTGCCTACTTTAATCATTAACGATACTCTGTCATGTAAAGAAACAATCAAATCAAACAACACTCGAAACACTAGCTTCAGTTTTAACAAGTGGACCCAGCTCCCCAAGAACACACAGGCTAGGTATCCAATTATTATTTAAGTGGAAAGACTACAATACAGCGATAGCTAACCTATATGTTTTTTTTTTTTTTTTTAGTGAATTGCACTCTAAAATTAAACTTTGGATAAAGCAGCTCCGTGTTTAGACAAGAAGTCTTCGAAGTTTCTGCGTGGTTTGTTGGTGTCTATTACGAGTCAAAGGAAACTAAAACATTCAATACTTAAAGGAAAAGAGAAGAGAGCACTGCAAGTCGAACCAGGTCTATGTCATAATTTCATTTCTCACAGTGTTGGACAAGCGAGGATAACGTTGCATATTGACATTGTGCCATGCGTAAAGGAAGAACAGGCGCCACGAAGACAACCTGGTGAGTCACTTTAAGTCTGTGATTCTTTGGTGGCTTTTGTTTGTTTGGGGTTTTTTTAGCACATGGTGCTCCTGTGATTAGGTTGGCACTATGCTAAATATAGCCCGTGCGCATTTAAAATGCTAACTGCAAGATAACATCTATCACACAATACATGTGGACAAAAAAATGATAAACTCTTTATATGCTGCTACATCATCAGAAAGCATGGTATTGACTGTGTTATGCTGATGGCACTTAGAGCTCATATCAATAAAACCAGATCAGACTGATCAGATAGAAAGACTCAAAACTCTGAAAAAAGCTTTCAACTATAGTTCAAAATGCATAACCACTAACAGTACTAACAGGTCTAAAAACTGAGAGCACTTTAAGTCCTTCTTAAAACCTATAACACTTTAAATGACATAGCCCCTTCTTATATCAAAGAAATAGTTCCGTATTATCATATAGAGAACGAGGTTCCTATAGGGCAGGGGACGCTTTGGGACAATTATTCCTTGGCTTGTTTACTCATAATCTGCTTTGATATGCTTGATCAATCACTGTTTCTTATTTTCTGTATTACGGTTTGATTTTGAACTATGGCGCTCCATTGTACTCACAAAAAATAACCATTACGAGATAGTATCTTGTAATTACGGGATAAATTATGAGATAACTTTCTTGTAATTATGAATAATACGAATAATGATTTATATTTTTTTAGTATAAGATTTTTGCCTCATCATGGAGCTCAACTGGGAAAGATCGCCCTGGAAGTATTTTGCTCCATTGTAAAGTGCCATAGGCTTTTCGAAAAATTCAAATATTAAAAGTTTAAAGAGGTCCTATTGTGTTTTTTCAAACTATTTAGTAAGAAACCAGAACATATGCAGATCAGTAATTTACATGTTGTTCAGTGTAAAAGACAAAGTTGATCTAAAACATCTTGAAAATAAAAACAGCTCTATTGACTTCCTGTTCAAAACTGCAGAACTGATAAGCCCCACCTCTTCATTTTAAAATGTAACTGTAAAAAGCAACAGATTTTAAATAACAAATTATGATTGTTGGAAAGTGGCTGTGGGACAGGTTTGAACCATAAATGCTTCACTTTTGAAATTAATCTTTTGAAATATATCAAGTAAATACAAACAAGCGGGAGGGGATAGGTGGTAGGTGAGAACGGGGATTTCTGAGCACTTGAGCTCTAGCTGAAGAACAATACAAGATTACTCAAACATGCATGAATCAATTTAAATGTAACTTTGAGTAAACTAATGGTGAATGGAGGCCATTATAACAAGGCTAAAAACTTAGAAAAGTGAATTTGACACAATAGGTCCCCTTTAAAGATATATTGCGTGCTATCCAGCTATGTGCTAACACAGCCCGGTTGTTTTTTTAGACTAAAAAGCACATCTATAACTTAAAATTTGGCAAAATGTTGTAATAACTTTGTGATTTATAAAGCTGAAAAAAAAAACGTTTTTTTAAACGAAAATGTTGGTCCTATGCTCCTAACTCACCACCCGCCCACTCGAGGTGATCCATGCCACTCTATGCCGGAAGAAGCCGAAAGATATAAATGTTCAGCAAAATTATATGGCCAAATAAATTGAAAACCAGCCGCTGAAGCCATAGAAAATCAGCCGCACATTTCTAAAGATGTGTGAGACTAACTGCCAACAGTCGAAAAAGATTGTGTTTTATTAAAAAACCTGCCAATTACCACTAGCTTCTCTCTGGTTGGTGAAGGCTCCACACACTTTATAATAGCCTGCTAACTGTAGCTTGAGTCCAGAGGCATACGTTAACACTAGTTTTATATTTTTTTGTAGTTCACATTGCAGTGAAGTCCTCAGACATTTAATTTAACTTACCGCAATCCACAAGCACAAATCAAGCTAGCACAGAAAAAACTAACCATATTGTGGATAAAGTCACTAGCTTAGCCTATACGCTGCGTGTGGGTATGTAACCGGTGTAGGCCCACACGACGGTACCAGGATGGAGAAATTTGTGATGGTATGGGATAAACTCACTCCCCTCAGGTATAAGAAGCCACAAACAAACTGAGCTAAGGGGAGCGTTCCCTTTAGCTCAATGGGTTTGTCGGTCGACTGCCCCGCGGGAGACCTGGGTTCAACTCCCGCTCAGGACACAACACAACGCAGAGAGGCAAAAACCCAACCGGTCACAGGTATACTTAATGTGATGGCTTTTCCCCCCACAATGACGAGATAATTTTCTCGTATATACGAGATAAATATTTATTTTTATTTGAATACAATGAAGCGCAGTATTGAACAAAGACTTGTTACTAGTTTTATTTTCCACCACTGATGCTAAATTAACAATCTTGGAAAGTCCTCACAGTCGACTTACTGTTATGATTTTGAACTATATAAAAATACAGTTATTTGATTTATTTGACATAGCTAATTGTGAAATAGTAAAAACATTGCTTCTATGTTTAGTGCAATGCACAGTGAGCTTTTGCACTGTGCGCCAGATTGCTAGCGAGATAACTCACACTTTATCGTCCATCGCAAAGGAGTTTAAATTGTCGTACAAATATGATAAATATCTTACATCTGGCAATACTGCACCATATTAATAGGTGGTCCAGACGGTCCAGGCGACTTGAGCCAGTAAGGGGGGGGTTGGGTCTACGAAGGCCCCAAGAGATCAATCCGGATAAAGCCGCCTTGACAAACTGTCACGGCGAGAAAAAGCAACTGTAGCCTGACTTTACCACTTCAATGACTACAAAGCCACGATGCATGATGGGAAATAGTGCAGTAGACTGACAGCTGATTGGCTTGTATTAAACGTGACGTGCTGCAGTCCCTCCTCCTCCTCTGTCACCTTTCGTCTGCAATCCAGGCGGAGATTTTCACATCGGGAAGACACCTAATGTTATCTCACACGTATAGAGCTTTGCTGTTTTAAGGGTGTAGTTTGATTTTTCTTTTGTAGGCCATGGAACTAGAACTTGAAGATCGTTCAAGATGGCGGCTTGTTGTTTTCAATGACTTGTTTTCAGTGGCGATATTTCTTGAATACGGGCGACCGCCTCCCACTATTGTGACGTCAGAAACGTGGCAGCACGACCAGTTCTGACTAAGCAGCGAGATGGTGGCCTGAGCGGGGGAGAGCAGCATTTGGGGCACTGAAAATATTGGAAAAGTTTATGTGGTGAAAATAGAGAGAAATTTCTTCAAAATGAGACCTTTGCTAACGCTGTAGGTTCCATGTGAGCCAAGCATGAGCGTTTGAAGTACCGGAAAGTAAATAAGTAGTCACTAAAGGTTAAGGTTAGATCTAAAGGTTAGATCTATGAAATGAATGTAAGTCAATGTAATGTCCCCATGAAATGTGAAAACACAACACGTGTGTGTGTGTGTGTTGTGTTGGGTCTAATGAAAGCTCACAGTTTTCTCTGCTGCGTTCCCAACAAAGACACAATGTTCTATGATTCAGTGTGCCACCGCCTCTGTATTATCCAACACTACATAAAACAGTTGTTTGAAGACTGTTGGTGCTGAAGGCCTGTGTCTCGCTGCCACTGAACTCCTGCCTCTGCCCTTTGTTCTAAAAAAGGATATTAAAGCTAGACAGCACTAAAGATGGCTTGTGAGGACAATAAAGAATAGGCACAAATCAGAACAACATGATACAGGAGGGTATTGGAGATTTGAAGGCATATTCTCTGAAAATCAGACATCCAACAGCTAAGACAAAGTCAGAGTTTGATCTACAAATAGCAAAGGAAAGCAGGAAAAAAAAACACATGAATGACAAATGAAATATTCAGTAGTTCTTAATATAGCTCAAGTCGATCAAAGAACTACCATTGTCAACTATGATTAGTTGAATAAAAACAGAATATGGCAAAAGCACATAAATCTTAGTTACCTAATGTAACTGTAGTTCTATGAGTATGTGCGTAGCCCTCTACGGGCTTCGCTATTGGCTAACACTCGAGGCAGCGCCTCGCACCTGAAGATCAAACAATGTACCGCTCCAATCATGGGGACGTGGTTCCCCCACTGGCCGTATATAAGGCCCTGTCCACTATCGCTCGCCCTTCTTGAACTCTAGCACAGTGGAAGACATGCCTGCTGGGCCTGCAGGTAGAGGGCTACGCACATACTCATAGAACTACAGTTACATTAGGTAACTAAGATTTCTATGTCGTATGTGCTACGCCCTCTACGGGCTTCGCTATTGGCATACCCTACGCGAAGGCCGTAGGATCAATGTACTCCCAGCAGGCATACATGATTGGAGCGCACCCGCAAACCTACTTCGTACCAAGTACAGAGAGGCAGCGGGCGAGGTTGAAACCGGATGGAGAGAAGGCACATAGTCCTGCCCGGACCTGCCACAACCACCCGCATGAAAAAGAAACAAAGGTGATGAAAGGCCGCCTCTCCCGAGAGCGCCAAGTCACCACAAGAAAAGCATCCAGAAGGAGTGCTAATGCATTGATGAACTGGTTGCCTCTCCCAAGAGCACCAGGACAACACCACAAAAGTATCCAGAAGGAGTACGAACGAAGGTGAACAGGCCGCCTCTCCCAAGAGCGCCAAGAACACCCAGGCAAAAGCCTCCAGAAGAAGATGCTGAAACTGGAAGCAATGCGCAGGTCGCCTCTCCAAAAAGCGCCTGAGGCACATCGCCAACAAAGAGGAAAGTCCTTAGGCCGTCACTTCATGTCGACTCATCCGGCCCGCGATAAAGGACCAAATGAGTCACTGACCGCACTGTCACATCCAACAGATATGACTGCACAAACGTCGACAAGGAGGACCAGGAGTTTGCCAGACAGATCTCCTCTAGGGGCACCCCTCTAAGAGTAGCTGAAGAGGTGCCACACATCAGGTAAAACGAGCTCTGATGAGTGCAGGAGGGGAACGCCCCTCTGCCTCGTCAGTCATGTGACCCGCCTGGCACACCCAGTGGGCTAAGCGCTGCGAAGAGAGAGCAGTGCCTCGATCCTTCGCATCAAAACCCACAAATAACTGGTCAGAATACCTGAAGCCAGCCGTGCAGTGCAGGAAGCGGCGAAAAGCCCTGACCGGACATGACAGGTGACACCGTTCACCCTCCGCTGACGCATGTGGGGGATGACAACGCTGTCCCAAGCGGGTGACCCTGGACATCCTAGGCTGGAAAGCCTGGTTCGGCCATAACTCCACCAAGCCTCCATCACCGCTGAAGAACATGCAAGAAGGGTGGATGGAGTGGACGCATAATTCCCTTGCCCTCTTGGCAGAGGCGATCACCAAAAACGTCTTAAACGATAAGCAGCTGAGCTCAGCGCGATCCAGGGGCTCAAAAGGTGGACCCGAGAGGCCCTCTAACAGACCTGCAGTTCCCAAGGGGCGGCAGAGCTTCTGGGGGTGGGTTCGGACTGAGCGCACCCCGTAAGAAGCGCTTAACGAGAGGATGGTTATGGGCCAGGAGACCACCAAAAACCAATGCGGCCGAAAGCGATGGCCGCAGCAAAGACGCCCAAGGTCGAAGCCGATCGACCTTTGGCCAGGAGACCCTGACAAAAACCCAAGACCTCCTGAATAGTGCAGGAGAGGGGATCCACTGACCTCTCCGTGCACCATGTGGCAAACAACTGCCATCATAGCCTGTAGGCCCTAAACGTCGAAGGCGCACGGCCTCCTTGAATAGTCGAGACTACAGCAGAAGGGAGGCCTAAGCCTAACCACCTTCCTTCTCGGCTTCCAAACCAAGAGCCTGTGGCCTAGGATTGGACGTGAGTAAAGGGATCATTGGGCCTGAGTCAGCGTGTCTGGCGAGTCCGGGAGGGGCCAAGGTCCCCCCTGTGCCATGGACACCAAGTCCGGGTACCACCCGGCACTTGGACTGTTCGGGGCCATTTGTAGCCTGTCTCTCCTGACTCTGTGGAGCAGTGGAGGGAGGAGCCGGAGGGGAAAATGCATAAAGAAGACCCCTCGGCCAAAGTCGGTGCGCCAACGCGTTGACGCCCAGAGGAGGCTCGTCCCCTGGTCTGAGTGAGAACTACAGGGGGCATAGAGTGCTTTCAGGTCGGCCACCGGGTGGCCGAGCTGTTGCCAAACCTGCGCCGCCACCCAAGGGGCTAGGCTCTATTCGCCGCGGGCTGCTCCGCTCCTGGACATTCTGTCCGCGCCTACGTTGAGAATGCCGGGGATGTGCCGGGCCCTCAAGGAAAGGAGGTGAGTGATGGCCATAGAAAGATCTCAGGCCGCCCTCCTGTGGAGCGAGGGAGATCTGGTTCCCCCTTGTCTGTTCAGATAAGCCACCACAGTCGTGTTGTCTGATCGGACTAAGACGTGGTGTCACTCCAGTTCCGCTCTGAAGTGCAGGACGTGCAGGAACGTTCCTCACTGCCTCCATCTACAGGACATTGATGTGGCTGGGCGTCGGAGACCAGGTGTCGCCCGTCGAGCACTGGTCCAAGACCCCCCCCCCAACCTAACAGGGAGGCATCTGTGAACAACTCCGTGTAATGGGGGACACAACCCAGCAGCACACCCTGGCTCAGAAGAACCGGGACGGTCCAGAACTGGATATCCTTCCGTGCGGGCATTGGGGGCCTCAGCCATGTCCTCCTGTCGTGCGCCGGGTGCAACCTGAGACGGGAGTACCACCGAGGCGTCTCATGGGCAGTAGGCCAGCTGTACCACTGGTTGGGCCACTGCCATCAATCCGAGAAGCGATTGAATCTGATGGGACCGGACTTGCGTCCTTCAAACACAGTCTGTTGACCACAAAGCCCAGCCTGAAGATGTAATCCAGCACCACCTCTGTGTGAGCCTGAGCCTCCTGATGGGAGGAGGCCAGGATGAGCCAATGGCTGGTTCCAATACAACGCAGCAGGTCCAGCGCCGCCTCCACGCACTTTCTCCAAGTGCCAGCGAACAGCCAAACGGGAGTCAGCAATATTCCTGGCATCTCCTAGCCATGGAGAAGCGGTGGAACCTTCAGAGCTCCGAAACAATGGAAACCTGGAAGCAAGCATCCATGAGGTTAACAGAGTCAGACAATCGCCCAGACTGACACACTTAACAGGTGTCGTGTGGTCAGCATGCGAAACGGCCTCTAGGCTATGCATCCGTGGAAACCAAGAAGTACGGGGAGCAGAAACCGTTCTATGTCGTCGGCCTTCCATGTAGATAAAGGCCAATAGCGAAGCCCGTAAAGGGCTATGCCACACTCATAGAACTACAGTTACGTAAGTAACTAAGATTTCTCTGCTCTCTCTGCCAGCACCTCAACTCCTGCGCCACGAAACAGGAAGGAGGAGACGCGCAGATCCAAAAAGGGCCGTATGCCGCCGCACTTCTTGGCAACCAAGAAGTACGGGGAGTAGAAACCGTTCTATGTCGGCCTTCCATGTAGATAAAGGCCAGTAGCGAAGCCCGCAGAGGGCAACGCACACACTCATAGAACCACAGTTACACAAGTAACTAAAATTTCTCTGCTCTCTCTGCCAGCACCTCCATTCCTGCGCCACGTAACAGGAAGGAGGAGACGCGCAGATCCAAAAAGGGTCGTATGCCGCCGCACTTCTTGGCAACCAAGAAGTACGGGGAGTAGAAACCGTTCTATGTCGGCCTTCCATGTAGATAGAGGCCAATAGCGAAGCCCGTAGAGGACTACGCACAAACTCATAGAACTACAGTTACGTGAGTAACTACATTTTCTCTCCTCTCTCTGCTAGCACCTCCAATCCTGCGCCACGTAACAGGAAGGAGGAGACACGCAGATCCAAAAAGGGCCGTATGCCGCCGCACTTCTTGGCAACCAAGAAGTACGGGGAGTAGGAACCGTTCTATGTCGGCCTTCCATGTAGATAAAGGCCAAAAGCGAAGCCCGAGGAGGGCTATGCACATACTCATAGAACTGCAGTTACTTTCTCCGTTCTCTCCGCTTGCATATCGTAGCAGGAGGGACGGGAGCCAGAAGCTTGGGCCTGCCCACTATGTCCGTAGGGGGGGGGGGGGGTGCTCGTAAGGGACGTACGAACGAGAACCGGTCATAACGTCGCACCCGCGCAGTCTGCGCCTCCCCTAGGGAATGAGGAGATAGACAAGCATTCCGCCGAGATGCTGTCAAGCTCCGGGCAGAGGCCGAGCGCTCACAGACTTGCCCCTGCTCCTAATGCTGGAAGGGACGAGCAGGCGTCTGATGCCGCGGCGCTACACTAACCGTAAGAGGAGAGGATCTATGGACTGTAGACTCTCCTCCAAAGCACGAGGGGAAGCGCGTCGATGCGCGACCCCTACGAGCCTGCACTTGCCCCCTGCGTGCTGCGATACAGCGCAAGAAGGCGTTTGGTGTAACTCCAACAGCAATGCCAGCTGGGGGACCGTCCGCAGCCAGGACAGGTGGAGCGCGCGTCCCCTGTCGCTGCGCAGCACTGACCAGGGAGGAGCGGAGACGTGATGGGAGCTCCGCTGCTCGTGCATGTGTGACCCTGTGAGAGGGAGCGCATCAGAGCGCGCCCTAAACGGTCCTGCACTACACAAATCCGCATCCTCAAAGCAGAGCGAGGAGCGGGAAAAAAACATCTACATAAAAAGATGAGTAAATGGAGATGATGCACAGAAGCCTGTCTTCTTCCCACATGCTTTCCAAGCGCAGATAGGAGCAGAACACGGTGCCCTGCTACCAGAGCAGCAGCGGTGGGTAAAGAACTGTCCTTACCCTGGACAGCTATCTGAGCTGCTGGAAACTCCGCCCTCACGACAGCGGCTGTGGTGAAGTACGTGGTTCTCACCTACGTCTTCTTCCCTGGGCGAGAGTGGGGGGTCACAGTCAACCTCTGCCCTTTCCTGACGCACTCATCCGCACCGCGACACTCAGCGGGGATGAGAGTGACAGGACAGCTGGAGCCAGCATCGGAGCTATAGCACCATGCATGAACAGCAACAGAAACGCTACCAGTGCGTGTCTGTTGCCTGGTGAGAAGTAACTCTAAATCATAACATAAAGAGCCTCTCCTCTCTCTTACAAGCTCCAGATAAAGGAGCGCGCCGCTCCGGACTCGCGCTCCTGATCTGTGGGAGCCGGAGCCCGAGGAACAGAACGCCGCAGCTGTAAGAGCGTGTCTCGGGGAAGAGCGGCTCCTCCTCCTTCTGACCCGAGCAGAAGAGCGAAGCAGCGGGCGAGCTGCTTTTCTCATGGTCCTAGAGGGAAGACAGACCCAGCCAGAGATGTCTGCCGCCCACCTGTGCCGCGCACATAGACCTACGCCCATGGCGAAAGCTTGTGACATGCAGAGGAAAACAGCCACCGTGGTCCGCAGCTAACTAGGCCCTGCGCTAGTTGCTAGCTAATGCTACGGCCTGTGCAGCATTAGCATAACAGCTGTACACAATACAGTCGTCAGCCTGTCTCGGGCTGGAATAGAGGCTTACCGCCAGATCAGAGCGAGGAAGAGGGAAGCAGAGCCAGACTGATCCCGTCCTGCGCTAGTAGCTAGCTAGTGCTATAACCTGTGTAGCATTAGCCTAGCAGCGATACACGACACCGCCGTCAGCCTGTCTCGGGCTGGAATAGAGGCTTACCGCCAGATCAGAGCGAGGAAGAGGGAAGCAGAGCCAAACTGATCCCGTCCTGCGCTAGTAGCTAGCTAGTGCTATGACCGTGTAGCATTAGCATAGCAGCGATGCGACACCGCCGTCAGCCTGTCTCGGGCTGGAAAGAGGCTTACCGCCAGATCAGAGCGAGGAAGAGGGAAGCAGAGCCAAACTGATCCCGTCCTCGATGGATGGAGCCCCCGACTCGCTGCACCAGTGCACACAGCGATACGGCCGGTATGCTGGCACACGGTGTTGGCGCCAAGCAGCAGCCGCGGGAGAAGAGGAACGCCATGTCTTCTTCATAGGGGGACAATCCGGAGGCGCTGGAGCCTTGCTCGGCAAGGCTGCAGCACGGACCGGAGGCACGGTCTTCCCCTCGGACATCTCCGGGTCCGGACCGAGATGCTCCGGGGATTCGGGGCTCATGAAGCCACGGCGCCACTCTCGCTTCTCCCTGGGAAGCGAGCAGCAGACGGGGCGGTCTTATCCCTGTGTTGTGCTGCCAACAGAGGCAGAGGGAAACAGACGGTCCTCGGGGAGAAGAGGGTCTCACATCTGCCGTACCCACGGTGCTCGACACCGGAGGGTGACAATCTTCGAGCTGGTGAGTACGGCGAATCCCAAATCTTGATTGTAGAGAGTAAATCTTTCTTAAGGAACATGTTAAGAGATCTTCAAGTGCTGAGTGAAAAGAAGGGCGAGCGATAGTGGACAGGGCCTTATATACGGCCAGTGGGGGAACCACGTCCCCATGATTGGAGCGGTACATTGTTTGATCTTCAGGTGCGAGGCGCTGCCTCGAGTGTTAGCCAATAGCGAAGCCCGTAGAGGGCGTAGCACATACGACATAGAACTATGGAACAAACCTAAGCTGCACTTGAATACTTAATAGGCTACTACATCAGTATCTACAAAACATTTGCATAGAAAGGCAAGTAGTTCAGACAAAATAAACCAACAAATTGACCAAAGGATTACAGCATTATGTTCTACCTGGTATCATTATCTGACAAAAAACTGAACACATGTCTAAGTTTATTGCATTGTAACAATATTAAAATACGCTACTATCTGTAAAGAAGTATTGTATTATCAGCTAATGCAGATCACACACAAACACATTTGATTTTGTACAAAATCTGTCGTAGCTAATTTGACCAAACTGCCTTATAGTTGACTGACCTAGTTGACTAAAACATTGATGATACTGTAGTTTTACCGTACAAGAGGTTGTCACGTTTTAAGTATGACATATTGACCGTGATAGTCCCTAGAGTAAAAATGTTGCAGTATATATATATATATTTTTTTTAGATATCTAGATGTACCTAAACACATAAGCATTTATTTATGTATTTATTTATTTTATTTTGGATCCCCATTAGTTATTACCGCGGCAATAACTATTCTTCCTGGGGTCCACAAGCATTTAGATTTCATTAAATGTGTTTCTTTTAAAACGTTACAGCATGTCCTCTGTAATGGACACATGGAACATTAGTGTTCATTATCACAATGGGTGATTTACTCTAAAAACTGTTTATCAAAATTTAAATGAGGCTGCTCTTCAATCATTTGAAGCACAAACTGTGAAGCTGACTCTTAGGAAGTTTGACCACTGGCGACTAATTTACTCTAAACGTAAGTGGAAACAAGTTCTGCACAGAGTAACATCAGAATTCAATTTCCACTTTTCTGGGAAATTAAAAGAAGAGGAAAACTGGACTCACAGACAATAAACTGAGCATTAGTTTACTGTCCCATAAAAGCTGAAGCCAACAGCACTATCAATGAGAGTTGTACCTGTTATACAGTCAAATTATTCAGTCAGAATGCAAAAAAACAACAACAACAACAACTGTGAAATAAAGGGGTCAGAGTTTTTCATTTATGTTTTATAGGGCTTTGATAGATCATTCTAATCAGATTAAGGACAATTGAGAATAAATGCCAACATTCTATTGACAGCATGTTGAAAATTAAAGAGTTAACACAGCCATACCAGCACCTGGTGTAGGGATGCACCAATCTGATATTTGGATCAGATATCGGTGCCGATCCAGTAAATTTTGCTGGATCGGGTATCGGCTCCATGATGATAGTTGTGCCTTTAATTTATTCAGATTAAGTTAAGTTGTGACTTGGACTAGAAATAATAGTTACATAACACTATATGACGAAATGTCTTATGGTTTGATAAGAAAAATAAGGTATTTCCGTCCTTACACTAGTATCGGCAGAAAATATCGGAATCGGTATCGAAACAGAAAAAGGTCCAGAGTCAGTCCGTTGGCTTTAACTGTGTTTAAAATTTGTGTTGGATTGTTTCATAGATAGGTGCACGTAGCAGAGTTTAGAGCTCTGGCTTCCCAATAAGGTGTGGTTCGACTCCCGGTCGGACCATATAACATTCACGTCTTCTGGTGGAGTTTGCATGTTCTCCGTGTCACGTGGTTTTCTCCGGTACTCCGTTTCCTCCCCTCCAAAACATCATGTTTGGTTTTTGGCATCACTGTAATTCCTTAGTGAATGATGAGAGTGATGTTTGTCTGTCTACCTGCGGCAGTTGGCACGTCCAGGTGTTCCGCTAAGCCCAAAGTCACGGATAGGCTCCAGTCACCCGACCCTACGGATTAAGCGTAGAAATGAATGAATGTTCATAGATATCACCACTTGTCATTGAACAGTAGCTGGTCTATTGTCACCTTCACAGGAGTGTGAGACCCAAACCATGGGCCCAAAGTTCTTCTATGTGGGTGAAGGAGTTACTTTAGAGGGTTTTGTTGACAACCTAGAGAAGAAAAATGCATTTTGATTAAACAACCTTTAGATTTAATGATCCATAGAACACTATGGATGAAAGAAATTCAGTGACAAAACCTTTTTAGAAGCACATTTGAAAATTATTATTGAAATGTGCAAACTGACCAAAAAGAAAATGTCACCAACATTTCCAACAAAAGCAAATTTTTTTGTGAAATCTTCATACAATCATGTTCAGTTTTGTTTTATTGAAAAGAGTAGTCTAATCTACTGGTAGCAACAAGCAGATTTCAGACAACAACAAATGTGGTGCCATTGTTCCTATCCATTCACATAGTGTTGTTTACTTATAACTTGTTGCACTTTTAAAATATGAGCCTCTGACCAGATTTTTGTCCAAAATCACACAGTACAGCATTCCTTTCATTCTTTCTCTGTCTTGTTTGCAGAAAAAAACATGTTTCATAGGGTTGGTGTTCACTCATCATTCTTCTCCTTGCATTGTGTTTGCACTTATTTTTTGGTTTTATCTAATCACATGACATTCCCCCAATTGCCAAGCTTTAGATAGGTCTGGACATGTGCTGGCTTAAAGGTGGGGTAGCTGATTTTCACACTGCAAACACGATTTACAGTAGGTTTTAAATCTGACAACTTCCTCGTACAGTAAATCCTTTGACACATGGTTAATATTGGCATGTTTTAATTTTGGTTGCATTTATGGCTTATAAACTTCTTTTTACAAACAACAAAGTGAAACTGGAGTGGACCACCCAAGCTCAGCCAATCAGAGCATTCAGCTCCTGATTAGACCGAAAATTCTTTATAATTCAGTTCAGACAGTACTCAGAGGTCTCATTTTTTCACAACGGGCTGTATTTACTATACTGTTTAGTGAAAAGCACAAAGTTTACAAATGTACAACTAAAAAAGTTAGCTACCCCAGAAACAGTCATCATGGATTGGCGCTGCAGGATTTGAACCCATGATGACTGCGTGCTAATAGTAACCGACTGAACCCAGCTCTCTACTGGTCATTGACCTGATGGGAATTACAAGCTTTTCAATTATGGGTACAACTTATACAGTGTTTTTTTTTTTTTTTTCAAATACTGCTTTACCTCACTGTATTTTATTTTTTAAATTGTATGTATTTATTTTTTTTTCACAGAGCTTGAGAACAAAAAAATGTGAGAATGCTCTTTAAGCAGTTACTGGACTAGTTGTGTGTCAGTTAACATTTCCAGATCTCAATGTAACAGTCACACACACAGGCTGAGGCTACTCATACAAATTATTTATTTTTCCAGGCTAAATTCTGAACTACATTGCTAATGCTAACCCCTAGGCAGGTTTGGAAGTCTAGTTCTTCACCCTTCTTTATCTGACTTGTTCTTTATGGAGTGTTGTAGTCTTTGTCCTACTTGCGAGATGTTCTGAACCTATAGTAATTGCCACTGAGCACGATTGCTCCTCATTTTATTCTATGAAGCTATAATTGGCTATTCCAGCTACCAATCAATGCTGAGTTATTACTGGGATCTCAGGCACCCAGACATTCTTGGACATTGGGCAAAGGGGCAGTTGGAGGTGGTAGAGGTGATATTGTAGAAGCTTGTTACAGTCCGTACAGCTTCTTGTCTACGTGTCTTCTGACAGGAGACATGTGCTAACCCCACAGAGCTCATTGACACTGTTGGTTTCAGCCTCAGCCATGTTCAGTGGCGCCTCATTAACTGGATTTCTCTTACTTTATTCTTGTGTTTCCATAAAGCCGCTATCAAAGGTCCCTCCTAGATGCATATAAATGTTTTGCTGCCTGCAGATGCAGTATAGTCTGATGTAACACTATAGTAGATTCTACATTTTCTTACAAAAGATAAATATCACTTACAATTATTAAAATAAATACTATTAAATTGATAGGAAATTTGTATGACTAAATTCTGTGTGGGAAAATGACGAAAGTAACTCAGATACATTTCTTTTAGATTCCTTTATGTGTAATATTGTAGCCCGATGATTTTATGTTTATTATTTTTTTTGTAAACAAAAGTAAAACAAAACATACACAATAGGAGTGTTTAAATGGACACAAATGTTATAATCAACAATGAAAATTAGTATTTTCACTGTATTGTGTTACATTAAGTTACTTAAAATGTATTTATATTATGAAACAAATACAGTTAGTTATTATAGAATCATTTTCAATAAATTTCAGTAGATAGATAAGAAAGCACTCTGAAGTGAGTTCACTCACTGAAAGTTGTTGGGAAAAGGTTTTGAAGCTGTAACAACCTGCCGAAAAAATACAATTTTTGCTAAATCCAGTTTATAGAAAGGCATGTCATATTATACAAAGCACCTCCCAAAGCCAAATTAGTCCTAATTCTGTTAAAATAAGCAAAAGTTGCTCTCTCTGCAGGCCATGACTGTTTTGCCTCTCACTTTTAACTTTTGCACAAATCATAATGTGATGTGATTGGCACAAACCTTTACATGGTGGCACAGCGGTTAGCGCTCTGGCCTCATAGCAAGAAGGTCCTGGGTTCGACTCCCGCGTCGCCCGGGGCCTTTCTATGTGGAGTTTGCATGTTCTCCCTGTGTCTGCGTAGGTTTCCTCCGGGCACTTCGGTTTCCTCCTACAACTAAAAACATGTCCAATGTGCCTCCCCACTCCCCATGACTATGGAAATTAGCCGTAAAAGCTAGAATCTGGTACAAGCATCTCTGCCATTGTGCTTAATGTAATTGTACACTGTCCTTATTAAACATTACCTTACCTTACCTTACCTTAGGTCATACGTTTGCAAATTAAAAGACTGAAGAGGAGCCAGATAGATTTTCAACAGCTCGTGAGCTCACAAATATATTAGTGTTTGTTGTTTTTTTGTTTGTTGTTTTTTTTACTCAAGATAAAAAATTAGCTTGATAATCAGTATCAAGTTTTGATACTGGAAATTATAGGGGTACTTGCAGCCATTTCTGTTTTCTTTGAATTTGTGGCTGTGGTTTGCTGTTGGGTAGTTAAGAGATGGTTGAAGGGTGATTGTGGGGATGGTTGTAATGTGGAGATTGTTGTGGTTGGTTGTGGGGTCGTTGTTTATTGTAACACAGCAGTTTGATACGTGCTGTTTCGCTGCACTAGAAGGGTTTTTAACATACACAAGAGAAATACAAACATTTTAATTTACATTGTGAGAAGGGATGAAATGATCCCACCTTTTTGTGCTGATGCCAATTATGATAATTTGTCTGTAAGTATGTGCTGATACCCGATTAAAAAGATACCAGTGTAGGGACTGAAAATAAATCTTAGTTACCTAATGTAACTGTAGTTCTATGAGTATGTGCGTAGCCCTCTACGGGCTTCGCTATTGGCTAACACTCGAGGCAGCGCCTCGCACCTGAAGATCAAACAATGTACCGCTCCAATCATGGGGACGTGGTTCCCCCACTGGCCGTATATAAGGCCCTGTCCACTATCGCTCGCCCTTCTTGAACTCTAGCACAGTGGAAGACATGCCTGCTGGGCCTGCAGGTAGAGGGCTACGCACATACTCATAGAACTACAGTTACATTAGGTAACTAAGATTTCTATGTCGTATGTGCTACGCCCTCTACGGGCTTCGCTATTGGCATACCCTACGCGAAGGCCGTAGGATCAATGTACTCCCAGCAGGCATACATGATTGGAGCGCACCCGCAAACCTACTTCGTACCAAGTACAGAGAGGCAGCGGGCGAGGTTGAAACCGGATGGAGAGAAGGCACATAGTCCTGCCCGGACCTGCCACAACCACCCGCATGAAAAAGAAACAAAGGTGATGAAAGGCCGCCTCTCCCAAGAGCGCCAAGTCACCACAAGAAAAGCATCCAGAAGGAGTGCTAATGCATTGATGAACTGGTCGCCTCTCCAAGAGCACCAGGACACCACCACAAAAGTATCCAGAAGGAGTACGAACGAAGGTGAACAGGCCGCCTCTCCCAAGAGCGCCAAGAACACCCAGGCAAAAACCTCCAGAAGAAGACGCTGAAACTGGAAGCAATGCGCAGGTCGCCTCTCCAAAAAGCGCCTGAGGCACATCGCCAACAAAGAGGAAAGTCCTTAGGCCGTCACCTCATGTCGACTCATCCGGCCCGCGATAAAGGACCAAATGAGTCACTGCCCGCACTGTCACATCCAACAGATATGACTGCACAAACGTCGACAAGGAGGACCAGGAGTTTGCCAGACAGATCTCCTCTAGGGGCACCCCTCTAAGAGTAGCTGAAGAGGTGGCCACACACCAGGTAAAACGAGCTCTGATGAGTGCAGGAGGGGAACGCCCCTCTGCCTCGTCAGTCATGTGACCCGCCTGGCACACCCAGTGGGCTAAGCGCTGCGAAGAGAGAGCAGTGCCTCGATCCTTCGCATCAAAACCCACAAATAACTGGTCAGAATACCTGAAGCCAGCCGTGCAGTGCAGGAAGCGGCGACCGGACATGACAGGTGACACCGTTCACCCTCCGCTGACGCATGTGGGGGATGACAACGCTGTCCCAAGCGGATGACCCTGGACATCCTAGGCTGGAAAGCCTGGTTCGGCCATAACTCCACCAAGCCTCCATCACCGCTGAAGAACATGCAAGAAGGGTGGATGGAGTGGATGCATAATTCCCTTGCCCTCTTGGCAGAGGCGATCACCAAAAACGTCTTAAACGATAAGCAGCTGAGCTCAGCGCGATCCAGGGGCTCAAAAGGTGGACCCGAGAGGCCCTCTAACAGACCTGCAGTTCCCAAGGGGCGGCAGAGCTTCTGGGGGGTGGGTTCGGACTGAGCGCACCCCGTAAGAAGCGCTTAACGAGAGGATGGTTATGGGCCAGGAAACCACCAAAACCAATGCAGCCGAAAGCGATGGCCGCAGCAAAGACGCCCAAGGTCGAAGCCGATCGACCTTTGGCCAGGAGACCCTGACAAAAACCCAAGACCTCCTGAATAGTGCAGGAGAGGGGATCCACTGACCTCTCCGTGCACCATGTGGCAAACAACTGCCATCATAGCCTGTAGGCCCTAAACGTCGAAGGCGCACGGCTCCTTGAATAGTCNCCTGACAAAAACCCAAGACCTCCTGAATAGTGCAGGAGAGGGGATCCACTGACCTCTCCGTGCACCATGTGGCAAACAACTGCCATCATAGCCTGTAGGCCCTAAACGTCGAAGGCGCACGGCCTCCTTGAATAGTCGAGACTACAGCAGAAGGGAGGCCTAAGCCTAACCACCTTCCTTCTCGGCTTCCAAACCAAGAGCCTGTGGCCTAGGATTGGACGTGAGTAAAGGGATCATTGGGCCTGAGTCAGCGTGTCTGGCGAGTCCGGGAGGGGCCAAGGTCCCCCCTGTGCCATGGACACCAAGTCCGGGTACCACCCGGCACTTGGACTGTTCGGGGCCATTTGTAGCCTGTCTCTCCTGACTCTGTGGAGCAGTGGAGGGAGGAGCCGGAGGGGAAAATGCATAAAGAAGACCCCTCGGCCAAAGTCGGTGCGCCAACGCGTTGACGCCCAGAGGAGGCTCGTCCCCTGGTCTGAGTGAGAACTACAGGGGGCATAGAGTGCTTTCAGGTCGGCCACCGGGTGGCCGAGCTGTTGCCAAACCTGCGCCGCCACCCAAGGGGCTAGGCTCTATTCGCCGCGGGCTGCTCCGCTCCTGGACATTCTGTCCGCGCCTACGTTGAGGGGATGTGCCGGGCCCTCAAGGAAAGGAGGTGAGTGATGGTCCATAGAAAGATCTCAGGCTGTCCTCCTGTGGAGCGAGGGAGATCTGGTTCCCCCTTGTCTGTTCAGATAAGCCACCACAGTCGTGTTGTCTGATCGGACTAAGACGTTGGTGTCACTCCAGTTCCGCTCTGAAGTGCAGGAACGTTCCTCACTGCCTTCATCTACAGGACATTGATGTCCTGGGCGTCCGGGAGACCAGGTGCCGCCCGTCGAGCACTGGTCCAAGACCCCCCCCCCCCCCCAAACCTAACAGGGAAGCATCTGTGAACAACTCCGTGTAATGGGGGACACAACCCAGCACGCACCCTGGCTCAGAAGAACCGGGACGGTCCAGAACTGGATATCCTTCCGTGCGGGCATTGGGGGCCTCAGCCATGTCCTCCTGTCGTGCGCCGGGTGCAACCTGAGACGGGAGTACCACCGAGGCGTCTCATGGGCAGTAGGCCAGCTGTACCACTGGTTGGGCCACTGCCATCAATCCGAGAAGCGATTGAATCTGATGGGACCGGACTTGCGTCCTTCAAACACAGTCTGTTGACCACAAAGCCCAGCCTGAAGATGTAATCCAGCACCACCTCTGTGTGAGCCTGAGCCTCCTGATGGGAGGAGCCAGGATGAGCCAATGGCTGGTTCCAATACAACGCAGCAGGTCAGCGCCGCCTCCAGCACTTTCTCCAAGTGCCAGCGAACAGCCAAACGGGAGTCAGCAATATTCCTGGCATCTCCTAGCCACGGAGAAGCGGTGGAACCTTCAGAGCTCCGAAACAATGGAAACCTTGAAGCAAGCATCCCTGAGGTTAACAGAGTCAGACAATCGCTCAGACTGACACACTTAACAGGTGTCGTGTGGTCAGCATGCGAAACGGCCTCTAGGCTATGCATCCGTAGAGGACATGCAGATCCAAAAGAGCCGAATGCCGCTGCTTTTCTTGGAAACCAAGAGTACGGGGAGCAGAAACCGTTCTATGTTCGGCCTTCCATGTAGATAAAGGCCAATAACGAAGCCCGTAAAGGGCTATGCCACACTCATAGAACTACAGTTACGTAAGTAACTAAGATTTCTCTGCTCTCTCTGCCAGCACCTCCACTCCTGCGCCACGTAACAGGAAGGAGGAGACGCGCAGATCCAAAAAGGGCCGTATGCCGCCGCACTTCTTGGCAACCAAGAAGTACGGGGAGTAGAAACCGTTCTATGTCGGCCTTCCATGTAGATAAAGGCCAGTAGCGAAGCCCGCAGAGGGCAACGCACACACTCATAGAACCACAGTTACGCAAGTAACTAAAATTTCTCTGCTCTCTCTGCCAGCACCTCCATTCCTGCGCCACGTAACAGGAAGGAGAGACGCGCAGATCCAAAAAGGGCCGTATGCCGCCGCACTTTTGGCAACCAAGAAGTACAGGGAGTAGAAACCGTTCTATGTCGCCTTCCATGTAGACGGAGGCCAATAGCGAAGCCCGTAGAGGACTACGCACAAACTCATAGAACTACAGTTACGTAAGTAACTACATTTTCTCTCCTCTCTCTGCTAGCACCTCCAATCCTGCGCCACGTAACAGGAAGGAGGAGACACGCAGATCCAAAAAGGGCCGTATGCCGCCGCACTTCTTGGCAACCAAGAAGTACGGGGAGTAGGAACCGTTCTATGTCGGCCTTCCATGTAGATAAAGGCCAAAAGCGAAGCCCGTGGAGGGCTATACACATACTCATAGAACTGCAGTTACTTTCTCCGTTCTCTCCGCTTGCATATCGTAGCAGGAGGGACGGGAGCCAGAAGCTTGGGCCTGCCCACTATGTCCGCAGGGGGGGGACGTACGAACGAGAACCGGTCATAACGTCGCACCCGCACAGTCTGCGCCTCCCTAGGGAATGAGGAGATAGACAAGCATTCCGCCGAGATGCTGTCAAGCTCCGGGCAGAGGCCGAGCGCTCACAGACTTGCCCTTGCTCCTAATGCTGGAAGGGACGAGCAGGCGTCTGATGCCGCGGCGCTACACTAACCGTAAGAGGAGAGGATCTATGGACTGTAGACTCTCCTCCAAAGCACGAGGGGAAGCGCGTCGATGCGCGACCCCTATGAGCCTGCACTTGCCCCTGCGTGCTGCGGGACAGCGCAAGAAGGCGTTTGGTGTAACTCCAACAGCAATGCCAGCTGGGGGACCGTGGACAGGTGGAGCGCGCGTCCCCTATCGCTGCGCAGCACTGACCAGGGAGGGAGCGGAGACGTGATGGGAGCTCCGCTGCTCGTGCATGTGTGACCCTGTGAGAGGGAGCGCATCAGAGCGCGCCCTAAACGGTCCTGCACTACACAAATCCGCATCCTCAAAGCAGAGCGAGGAGCGGGAAAAAAACATCTACATAAAAAGATGAGTAAATGGAGATGATGCACAGAAGCCTGTCTTCTTCCCACATGCTTTCCAAGCGCAGATAGGAGCAGAACACGGTGCTCTGCTACCAGAGCAGCAGCGGTGGGTAAAGAACTGTCCTTATCCTGGACAGCTATCTGAGCTGCTGGAAACTCCGCCCTCCACGACAGCGGCTGTGGTGAAGTACGTGGTTCTCACCTACGTCTTCTTCCCTGGGGGAGAGTGGGGGGTCACAGTCAACCTCTGCCCTTTCCTGACGCACTCATCCGCACCGCGACACTCAGCGGGGATGAAAGTGACAGGGCAGCTAGAGCCAGCATCGGAGCTATAGCACCGGCATGAACAGCAACAGAAACGCTACCAGTGCGTGTCTGTTGCATGGTGAGAAGTAACTCTAAATCATAACATAAAGAGCCTCTCCTCTCTCTTACAAGCTCCAGATAAAGATCTGTGGGAGCCGGAGCCCGAGGAACAGAACGCCGCAGCTGTAAGAGCGTGTCTCGGGGAAGAGCGGCTCCTCCTCCTTCTGACCCGAGCAGAAGAGCGAAGCAGCGGGCGAGCTGCTTTTCTCATGGTCCTAGAGGGAAGACAGACCCAGCCAGAGATGTCTGCCGCCCACCTGTGCCGCGCACATAGACCTACGCCCATGGCGAAAGCTTGTGACATGCAGAGGAAAACAGTCACCGTGGTCCGCAGCTAACTAGGCCCTGCGCTAGTTGCTAGCTAATGCTACGGCCTGTGCAGCATTAGCATAACAGCTGTACACAATACAGTCGTCAGCCTGTCTCGGGCTGGAATAGAGGCTTACCGCCAGATCAGAGCGAGGAAGAGGGAAGCAGAGCCAAACTGATCCCGTCCTGCGCTAGTAGCTAGCTAGTGCTATGACCGTGTAGCATTAGCATAGCAGCGATACACGACACCGCCGTCAGCCTGTCTCGGGCTGGAATAGAGGCTTACCGCCAGATCAGAGCGAGGAAGAGGGAAGCAGAGCCAGACTGATCCCGTCCTGCGCTAGTAGCTTGCTAGTACTATGACCTGTATAGCATTAGCATAGCAGCGATACACGACACCGCCGTCAGCCTGTCTCGGGCTGGAGTAGAGGCTTACCTCCGGACCAGAGCGAGGAAGAGGGAAGCAGAGACAAACCTGATCCCGCCCTCGATGGATGGAGCCCCCGACTCGCTGCACCAGTCCAGCACACAGCGATACGGCCGGTATGCTGGCACACGGTGTTGGCGTCAAGCAGCAGCCGCGGGAGAAGAGGAACGCCATGTCTTCTTCATAGGGGGACAATCCGGAGGGAAGGAGGCGCTGGAGCCTTGCTCGGCAAGGCTGCAGCACGGACCGGAGGCACCGTCTTCCCCTCGGACATCTCCGGGTCCGGACCGAGATGCTCCGGGGATTCGGGGCTCATGAAGCCACGGCGCCACTCTCGCTTCTCCCTGGGAAGCGAGCAGCAGACGGGGCGGTCTTATCCCTGTGTTGTGCTGCCAACAGAGGCAGAGGGAAACAGACGGTCCTCGGGGAGAAGAGGGTCTCACATTTGCCGTACCCACGGTGCTCGACACCGGAGGGTGACAATCTTCGAGCTGGTGAGTACGGCGAATCCCAAATCTTGATTGTAGAGAGTAAATCTTTCTTAAAGAACATGTTAAGAGATCTTCAAGTGCTGAGTGAAAGGAAGGGCGAGCGATAGTGGACAGGGCCTTATATACGGCCAGTGGCTGAACCACGTCCCCATGATTGGAGCGGTACATTGTTTGATCTTCAGGTGCGAGGCGCTGCCTCGAGTGTTAGCCAATAGCGAAGCCCGTAGAGGGCGTAGCACATACGACATAGAACTAATTCTAAAACTTGATCACATATAGCTGCTATGCAAATAACATCTTAACAGTTGAAGTGAAGGAAATTTCAACATTGAGATGCTCTGGGTCAGCCTGAGCCAGTGATAGTCTCATTATCTCCAATTAAAGACACAGCCAGGATATTGGCTGAACTGAGATGATGGGACCAATACAGTAAAATGTCATGGATCGCCATTGATATTTGATCCTAGTATCGGCTCGGTGCATCACTATTTATGAGGGTGGTTGTGAAGATTGTTGTGGTTGGGGGTAGCGTGATTGTGCTGCGGTGTGTTATATTTTGTAAATATATATAACTTTCCTCTGGAACTTAGTAGTGAGTGGCAATTGTTGAACTTGCTTTTCTCCCTTAGTTTGTACTATATGCAATAAAGCTTTCTCTCACACTTGGTTTGATGGAGCAGTAAACAGTATCATAAAAAGGTTGGCTCACTCTAAAGCAAATAAAGAATACAACTATAGTCACACTAACTATACCTACTTTATATCCTTTAATGAGTGGAGATTGTCTGATGTTTAACTTCCCTGATTGTCCTCGTGCCTAAAAATGTGCAAATTAAGTGACTATCGTGCCATCTGCTGGTTATAGTTCATATGGCATGTTGTTATTATCATTTTTTGATTTAGACTTTTAGTGGATTGATTACAAAACGTTTTATATCAGTCAAGCTGCCGATTGGAAAGAAAATCTGATATATCTGTTGACAATTACATACAACTTGTTCCATCAGAAATACAGCACAATTCACAATTACTTATTTTTATGCACATCTAGTTTGTTTGTGTAAAACAATTGTTTCATTGTGATGCTATCATTTGAAAGCAGAAACATTACTAAACCTTATAATAAAAAAATGCTAAAAGAAAAAAAAAAAAAAAGAAAGAAAACATAAAAATCTACGGAAGTCCAGAGCTGCCAGTGTGGAGTAAACATTTTTTCCAGCTTTTCTCGTTATAACGACTTTATATTTACGTTCAAACGACAATATTGTCGTTATTACGACTTTTTATTTACGTTCAAACGACTTTTTTTACGTTCAAACGAGAATATAATGTCGTTATAACGACTTTAAATGTACGTTAACCTTTGTGTTGTCTTCGTAAGGGCTACGCACCTTTGTTCCTCCCCGGGTCATTTTGACCCGAACTTTGCGGGTCTGCTACAGTGGTATAAAATAATGTTGAGCAACTTTTTTGTACTCATCTTTTAATTTAGCTTCTTTCTGACAAGTTTCAATCACTTTTACACAAATATTTCATTTTTGTGTAAATTGTGGTAATTTATTCAAAAAAAGTCATTTTAGGCACCTTAAAAATTGACATTTTCTGGAATATCTCTTAAAAAATATTGACTATAAGGAAACAAACAATTTGAGGGTAGAGCAGCAGTAGTTGTCTACGTTTGACAAAAATTTTGTTTTTCTATCTTTTATACTTTTTTTCTGGTGAGAGAAAGTCACACTCCTGGTCCTCCCGGGTCAAAATGACCCGAGGATTGCAATATAAACTTATTACACATAAAATGTTTATCAAACACAATTTAAATACGATAATTGGTACTTTTCTGTGTTTGTCTGATTAATTTTACTTTTTTTTTTTTTTTTAATTTTCTTTATGATTTTAGAGGTAAAAGGCTTAAATTTAACCAATAGAAATGTTATGTTTACATGAATTTACCAATCAATTTTAACTTATTAAGTCACTCAGTTTTTATTTACCTATGACAACTGAATCAAAATCACAATTAAATACTCATCTGTAAATAAGTATAACATTATAATAAATTATTTTTTGTTCTGTTGTTCACAGCAGCCATTACAGTTCTTCAAACAGGTGAAAAAGGGCATTTTGTCACTTTGGCTATTTTGAGGTTTATGATCAAATATGTTGTTATGTGTGACTTTAGAAACAAAAATATGGCTCAGTTTTATGTGTAGAGATCAGAGCGAAGTGACCTAGAGGTGATAAAAACATTTCCTCCTCATCAAAGGACAAAATATAGTCCAAATGTGTGTTTATGTGACAGTGTTTATGGTCAGTGAGGAATCAGCAGCTTTTACAGAGAGAATGGAAAACTACAGGTGATAAAATCTTTACTTTAAAAGTACAGGCACATTTTATATTTGGTTATTTGGGTAATATTGGGAGTAACAAAATATAAAAAGTGTTTCTTTCAAAGTCCAAGCTGTTTTTTTCATTTTTTATGTGATTATGTGGCTGAAAGGTGTTTTCTCAAAAAATCAGTTCTATGGACAGAGAAAACTCTTCTTTCTAGGCCCAGGGTCAGTCTGCAAAATGTGTCTAGAACTTTTTTCAGTGTGTCCCAGGACAGAGACGGTGTGTGTGCTCAATTTGAGTCCAGTTTGCCCCAGGACCCTCCTCACAGAGGGACATGAGCACCTCCAGAGAGTCAAGAGGAGGCTCTGTGGGAGATACTATGTAGAATCCCATTCATTTACATGGACAGTCATGGCCACATAGATATCTGCCTATGCATCTCTGCAAAGTGTGTGTAGAGCATTTTCACAGTGTCCCCAGGATAGGGACAATGTCTGTCCTCAGTCTGAGTCAGGTTTGTCCCAGGACCCTCCTCACAGGGGGACACCAGCACCCCCTCAAAGTCAGTGTTATCAGGTGCACTTACATAGACATTTACATCTAAATTTGCCTTTTTTATGCACATGTGTGCTCATGTGTGCACATGAGAGTGCACGTTTGGACATGGGAATGTCTGCACACGTAAAAGCTTTAATTGTACATTTAAATTTTTTTGCCAAAGGTCATTTTGGCCCTTTAATTTAGCTTTTACCATGTTTCGGGTCAAAATGACCCGGGAAGACAACAAATGCTATATTTTTTCATAGGCGGAGCAATGTTTAACATAATTTTTCAAAATTTGCACTGATTGCACAGAATGACATCAGGGACCATCCATGAAAGTCTCATGTTGATAGGATAAGAGAATTTAGTTTTATTGACAAACAAAAATCGAAAACGGGTCAAAAACGACCCGAAGACAACACAAAGGTTAAAACGAAAATATATTCTCGTTCGAACGACTTTTTATTTACGTTAAAACGAAAATATATTCTCGTTCGAACGACTTTTTTATGATAAACAGACTGCTCTTCCCATGATGCGCTACAAGCTGGATGGCTCAGAGCCATGTACTACGAAGCTAGATTTGGAGTTTAGCGAGGTCCTGGGTTAAACCTGGTCTGGCGGTCCTACGAAATCGGGGCAGATCTCTGTGGCAACATGCGGCAAACTCATAACCTGCTCCGGACCTCCGGACCAGAGTTCTGAATAAGTTAAAACGACGAGGCGCTGGCCAATCAGAGACGATCGAGAATTTAGGCCTTTGCGAAGAGACGGGGGAGAGAGAGATGAGAAAGGGCAGCGGAGAAATGAGGAAAGACGAAAGTCGGCGTATTTTATATCAAAGCGATGCGCACGTATTTATAAAAAGGAGCCATGAGATCTTATATGTAGCAGTAAGAATCCTGTTTAATCTGTGTAATGATTAATAAACGGAGCATCATGGGAAGGGCTGTCTATTTTTCATTAAAAGTCGTTTTAACGAGAATATATTGTCGTTTTATTGTAAATAAAAAGTCGTTCGAACGAGAATATATTTTCGTTTTAACGTAAATAAAAAGTCGTTATGATGACATTATATTCTCGTTTGAACGTAAAAAAAGTCGTTTCAACGTAAATAAAAAGTCGTAATAACGAGAATATTGTCGTTTGAACGTAAATATAAAGTCGTTATAACGAGAAAAGCTGGAAAAAATGTTTACTCCACACTGGCAGCTCTGGACTTCCGTACAAATCAGAGGCATAATTGTCATATCAGTACAACTTGTCAGAGACATTTGAATAAAGCAACTCACTGAGCATTAAGAAACATTAATGAATAAATGAATGGTTTATTTATACAGCACATTTACACAGACAGATGTAACATGGTAATAATTAAATAATAATTTTATGTGTGTGATGTGTTAAATGTGACAGCAGCTATGTGTGAAAGATAGCGGTTGGAAATATGTTATGCTATGTTTTTTGTTTGTTTTTATAAATACACACAAACAAACAAAAATCAATAACCAAATGAGCCAGTTGTCTGAGGTGCATGTGTTGCAGAACCTCATTTCTCCACACAAGGGCAGTGTTGGGCTACTTATTGACTTTGTTGCTTTGTGTTTCTCCAGCGAGAGAATATCATCCATAAAAGCAACTATTTTGTTATTTGTTATTTACAAAAGATGATACACATGTGGTGGTTAGAGCTCTGGCATCCCAATAAGGACATTGTGGGTTTAGCTCCCAGGTCAAGCCAAGTCAACATCTCACGATCTCTCGGGGAGATAGCTTGCATGTTCTCTTCCATGTTACCTTGGGTTTTCTCCAGGTACTTCTGTTTCCTTCGGTAGAGAACGAATGAATGACCATGCGTTGTTGCTGTCCATCCGGTTTTTGCTGTAAATGTTAGTTGGAGACCAATGGTAACCAAAAGTCTGACTTCCTTGCATTTCCATCTTGTGGCCTTCCAACCTGTCTCCTTCAATACTGATGCATTATGGCTTCCCACAGGGCCCAGGAAGTATGTGAAGATAAGACCAAAGGGGTGGAGGGACTGGTCCTGTGATGCTGCTGATAACGCCTAATCACATTCATTACATCAATTAGAGCAGGTCATCACCACGCCAGGCTGGTCAGACCCCTGTGTCCTAAAGATCAATAAACACACACTACATCTGACTGAAGCTCTCCTCTTTACATTTGTTCAAAAACAAAACAGAAAACAAACTCTAAGCTTAGACCTGGAAATGACCTGCGGCTGCCGTAGTAACTGCCTTCTCTATAATCAAACGCATTGTGCTTTTTTTACTGAAACATTTGTTACTGAAAAGGTGTTTTGATCAATTATTCAGAAGAATTTGTAGTGTCTCATTCAATCATATTGGCAAAGCGATACTTTTAACATGGACCTGCGGCTGAGTTAAGTGCTGAGGATATTAGTGCTTTAAGTGGTAAGGATATTATGTGGTTTAAGCAGTAGTCTGAATGCATATCCTCAAATCCCACGAGTGTAACCCAATCCATATAATGATTACAGAAGTGGAATCTATAAGGGGATAATATTTGGTATCATTTTTAAGTCTGTGAAGCAGCTAAGCCCTGGACAATGCTTCCTGTGTGATAAATATAAAACTGTAATCTTAGCTGGTCGGTCATTAGATGAGATTTCAGAAGCTCAGACCACACTCTTGTAGTATTTCAATAGATATATAAATGCTTTGAAGTGTTTATTTCATTGTATTTATTCATTTTTGTCAATAATTTGTAGAGTGGGATGACATGTGCCACTTCAAATATATAAATACAAACATTTCTCTTGCAAATTGACTGAAGAGACAATTTAATTGCTATTTTAAACCATCTATCTTTGCATATCTATTTTTGCTACGTATAAGCTAAATAATAGATGTTTGCATATCTTCAAAACAGCATTCATCAAATTCTTGTGACGCATCTTACTGTTGAGTCATTTGGTTCAATGTTTTCTTTTAGCACACGTAACTATATTTGCTGAGAATTCCATGTTAGAAATAATGAATGGCAATGAGCCTGCAGGTGTAGATTCTGGTAGATTCAGTATAGATGAAACCTTAAATACCAATAAAGTTCAAAACTAACCAGATTACTGTAAACAGGAGTAACCCATTCCTGCGGCGATTATGCTTTAAAAGGGTTTGGAATGGTGCTTTATATCCACAATATCTGGATAATTCAAGACCTTTTACTCTATCATCCAAACTATTAATGCAGATGTTATTGAAATGTACACTTTACTTCTCACTCATATTGAAGGTTGTGTGGCGTTTGCAAATTTCTCCAGCAATTACATTTGGAGATAGATGCCCTTGCCTAGCACTGTGAAACTCACTGCTCGATGTGCCAGAGGTATGGAAGGATGGGTCAAATACTGAGGACAAATGTTCTTACAAGGACACTAAAGTGCACCTATAAACTCGTGATGTACTCTGTTTTACATGAGGCTATTGTCACTCATGCCACTGTAATAAATATCTAAAAAAAAAAAAATCAATTACAAAGTGCCCTGAACAAAATGTCTTAAATTGTCTCATGTTTAACACAGTCCTACATGCCCCAGAAAGATCAATACAATAATTAATAATGAGCAAAATTAACAATTTTAATATAAAGGAAATCAAGCAGACCTGACACAGCAGCATCTCTGCGGGTTAACAGGTTGATTTTCATGGATGTAAACCGGAACAAAACTTATCAACCAGATCGAGGGAAAAAATGATTTAAATCTTTTTTTTTTTTTTTTTGTCTTAACATTGTTAGATTTCCCTGATCATGTAAACCCTGTGAATGTATGACTGTGGCATGTTTTTTTTTTTTTTTTTTAAGCAGTGCTAGTTGTACACTAGAACATTATGTAGTTGTACCACAGAGAAAATTATGGTTTCATAGTGCCATATTTATGCTCATTATTTTTGTTTTTGTTGTTGTTTTATAGTTCATTATGTTTCTTTTTGACATCTTGCAGCTCTCCTGACTTTACCTTCTGGTGAAGACTGTGTTTCAAACACCTGTGTGTAATCAAAGTGAAGCTAAACTCTTAAACTGTTAAACTGTGTATATGGGGTTTTAATAGCATTGTGTATTGTTCGGACTAATTCTTTGTCAGTTTTATTCCAAGCATGTTAAAATATTCTTTGTCCACTCAAAACTGAGCTCTGATTACAAACGCTTGTGGTCAAACCAATCACACTGCTAGCCTCTTTTCCTTTTCCCAATACTTTTCCATCAGTTTTCTGTGTTTGAAATGTATTGTGGGTGGAGTTTAGGGGGTTACCTTCACTTTAAATGTGCTGGATAGGTTTAGAATTTGCCCCTACTCTTAATGCGTACAAGAGACTTTTTGAATCTTTAAAAACTATACTGTAAATCCTTCTGATCCTCAAAAAATACTCCATTCTGATTTTTTTTTTTTTTTAGATTTGTGACGTACTGTATGCAGCTCTGAAATCTTTTGAGCTGTTTTTAGTCTATAAATCATCTTGTCCTGAGAACCTCATCATCAGATCACAATTGTTAAAACTTATGTCCTCTTTTTTTCCCTCTGCAGCCAGTAGAAATCATTTCTGATAATAATTCCTTAATCCCCGACCTGGGAAATTCTTGACTGATACAGAATATAATGTGCTAGATTTTTGTCCCTTTATACATGATAGAAAAGTAAAGCAATTAAGTTAACTTGTGTTATTTTGGAATATATCGTAAATTAGCACTTTGTATATAAGATAATATAAGATAAGATAAGATATCCTTTATTTGTCCCACAATGGGGAAATTCCAATGTTGCAACGCACATTTTAAGAACAGCAGGGAGAATAGGAAACCTGCAATCAAACAAGATTTGATTGCAAGATTTGATTATATACACTTAAAGTAGACTTAAAGTGTATATAACGTTACAATAGTTAAAATAGTTAAAAAAAAAACCTCTTATTTAGAATAAATGTTTGCTATGGCACAGTGCAGGATATGACAGGATAAATAGATAAAGTAGCATCAGTATATAGTATTATGTACAATATATGACTATGATTATGTACAACTGCAGCAGATGAACAGAATAAATAACCAGTAATAAATATGAGGTAAAAAGTATGACTATGTTTATGTACAGAGCAGCATTTAAGAAGTTGTAAGTAGAGGTAATAAATACTATCAGATAAAGTGACATGGGTGAGTATCAGAGATGTTTCCATGGTAACACAGTATTGCACAAGATTAAATGTGATCATGTCCAGAGTTAACAGTATTCGTTGTACAGTCTGACAGCAGCAGGAATGAAGGACCTGCGAAACCGTTCCTTCACACAGCGAGGGTGAATCAGTCTGTCACTGAAGCTGCTCTCCAGAGCAGACAGGACGTCCTGCAGGGGGTGAGACTCATGGTCCAGCATAGATGCAAATCTAGCCAGGACCCCCCTGTCCCCCACCTCCCGCACTGAGTCCAGAGGACAGCCCAGGACGCAGCTGGACTTCTTGATGACCTTGTCCAGCTTCTTCCTCTTCCTCTCTGTGATGCTGCTGCTCCAGCAGACCACACCATACAAGATGGCTGATGCCACCACAGAGTCGTAGAAGGTCCTCAGGAGTGGCCCCCTCACTCCAAAAGACCTGAGTCTTCTCAGGAGGTAGAGCCTGCTCTGGCCCTTCCTGTACAGTGCATCAGTGTTGTGAGTCCAGTCCAGTTTATTGTTCAGATGAACACCCAGGTACTTGTATGAGTCCACTCTCTCAATGTCCCTTCCCTCAATGTTCACTGGTGGTGGGGAAATGGAGTGGCGTCTGCGGAAGTCCACCACCATCTCCTTGGTCTTCCCAGCGTTGATGAGAAGGTGGTTCAGCTGACACCAGTCTACAAAGTCCTGCGTTAGTCCTCTGTACTCTACGTCGTCGTCGTTCGTGATGAGTGCGATGATAGCAGAGTCGTCAGAGAACTTCTGCAGGACGCAGCTGTCCGTGTTGTGTCTGAAGTCTGCAGTGTAGAGGGTGAAGAGAAAGGGCGTGACAGTGCCCCCACACTGCAGGTCAGGAGGTCAGCACACTGTCTCGGGCTCTCACAAACTGTGGCCTGTTTGTGAGGTAGTCCAGGATCCACTCTGCCAGGTCACAGTCCACACCGGCCGTCTCCAGCTTGTCCCTCAGGAGCAGAGGCTGAATGGTGTTGAAGGCACTGGAGAAGTCAAAAATAAAATCCTCACAGCACAGCCGGGCTTCTTCAGGTGAGACAGAGAGTGATGCAGCAGGAAGATGACGGCGTCCTCCACTCCGATGCCAGGTCGATACGCGAACTGCAGCGGATCCAATGCTGAGCTCACGGTGGAGCGAAGGTGGCCCAGGACCAGTCTCTCCAGTGTCTTTATCAAATGGGACGTGAGAGCCACTGGCCTGAAGCTGCTGAGGTCTTTGGCGTGCGGTGTCTTAGGCACAGGTACCACGCAAGAGGTCTTCCAGAGCTGTGGTGCCACCCTCAGCTTCAGGCTCATGTTGAAGACATGCTCCATAACTCCACACAGTTCATCTGCGCAGTACTTCAGGAGCCTGGGGCTAATGCAGTCTTGTCCAGCTGCCTTCCTGGTCTTAATCCTCTTCAGCTCTCTCTTCACCTGGGCCGCTGTGACATATACATAATCTAGCCTTACATATGTAAGATAAGATACTGTATTTCTCCCACAATGTGAAAATTCCATTGTTGCAATACACAGTTCAAAAACAGAAAGGGAATACAAACATGCAGTAAAAGATACTTCTAAGACAATCTGTGATGATTTGGGTAGAGAGCAGAAAAGTGATAGCCTACTGTCAAGTTCTCAGCCTCACTTTCAAATTTTAACAGATGCTAACGAAATGCTAACAACATAAACAAAGGCTTTTCCTTTGGGAAAGAATGTTGTTAATTATTTTCACCCAAATAGATTCCTTGAATATCCTCCAGATATCCGTGCTTGACAAAAACTGATTTTAGATTAACTATTTAATTTGGAAAAAAAAAAAAAAGATCTTTATTTAAAACTATTGACCTTTAAAATATTGTGATGTTATCTGAAATTCAGCAATAGTTTTCTTCAAAGCTAAACTCACCAAATCTTTTTTTTTTTCACTCAAAAAGCATGGTAAAAAAAAAGTGTTGTATAATTATTTTTTGCTGTTTGTTATCTGCATTTGGATCAGTCTGATCTCTGTCATAAGTTCACTCAGAGTTTAGACTACTGACGTACACTGATCTCTGATGTGACAGCTTGTGCACTAGCTCTTCTTTGGTGCAGGTGTGTGGCATGCAACATGTGACTCTGCTATGATAGTTATGTTTACAATGCTGCCTCATGACTTCATATCATTGATCAGATAGCTTTAAGAGACCATCATAGTGACAATATGGTATGCGTTTTAAAATGTCCAACTCTTTGAACTTCAAATGAATCGTGACCATATTGTAAGGGACGACGTAAAGTTTTGACTGTTCTGAAACTTCGCGACCCAGGAATGAGTGACAAGTGAAGAAATGTTGAAATCTTTTCAAGACAGAAAAATTACTTACCTTGCACGATGAACTAAAAGAAAAAGCTCCTGTAGGAATCAAAGTTTCGATCGAAACAACTCAAATAGTTTACCTGTAAATATAAAAATGTTGTCAGACTTGGCCAAATGTGTAATGGGAATAGGGATTGCACTCTCAATATATGTCTTTGAAAAATATGTCAAGTAAAAGTCCTAACCCCACGTACAGGTATGATGCTCAATTCATAAATTCATAGGAAAATATTACTGGCAAGTATATTATTCAACCAGCTTGCCCGCGCCGGCCAGCCGTGTATACCTGTAGAGGCTGAACAGGCGATAGTGGGTTCGAGCCCCAGTTGAAGGTGTTGCAAGTTTAATATTTTAAGAGGAATTTAAGTTTTGTACAGGTACATGTGTGTTTGTAGACCCTGAAGCATATTTTAAAACCAAATGTTTGCATTAGTTTTGTGATTTTTACACTGCTTTGTTTATTAGTTTAATGTTATATATTTATTTATACATTTTCAGCTGTAATACCTGGACAAAGTGTGTCAACAGAGATATATAAAGGACTGTACACACATTAGTTGAAATAATGCAAGATAGAAGTTAATAAAGATTAGCAAAGGGTATAAAAGCTCAATAATACAATAGAATATAATACTAGTACCATTTAATGATTGTGCCTAATATCATAATCTAAATAATGTTTAGCTATTCTAATGTCATCATTTATTAACAGTGACAAATTATGCAGATGTTTTAAAACAAACACTACATAAAGATAATAATAGTAATAAGAGATGTACAAGTTATCACAAAAATACATTTATTTATATCACAGAAGGACATTACAAACAATAAACAATGTTAAGCAGTGAAGCATGTCATGTTTAGCTGAAGCCCTGTCTGAGCAAAATCCTTTCTTCATCTTTGAACTGGTCTGATTATTGGTTTAAACGAAGACCAAGTCTGGAGTTTTTTCTTTACTGAGAATGAAACATACGTAGACTAAGTCTTTGTGCTCCTCACTTACCTGCCCTGACCTAAACAGCTTGAACATCCACAGCTTTGTGATCAGTAAGTCTTACAGATGAACACATAGAAAAGCATGGCTACAATCTAAAACAGTTCAATCTAAGAAAACATCAGCAGCCACCAGTCGTCTTTTTACTATCGCAACATTTTACAGCCAAACTGTCTTTGAAGAACATACTAATACAGTGAAGCAGTAAGTTGTGAACTGTTTTCATCAGGTAGGTGAGTTCCTCACTGCAGCTTTCATCACCAAGTAGGAGACTTCAGATGTCCACTGCTCTGTCCCCTCTCCTTCTGCTGAGAGCAGCTTCACTGGGAGATGTCCTGATCCACACAGAGCATGTAGGCCTCAGAGGAGAGAAAGAGCAATAGGAATGATTGGGCTGTGTTACATTTAAACATACTGTAGTACTAAAAGAACTCGCCCCTAAAAATATAAAACCAATAAAGCCACGTCAGGCTGCGTACCTTGGGGCTGGAGCTGCACTGTGTGGATTGTTGTTCAAAAAGTAGCCAAGGTCTAGAAGCAAACTGGAATGGAGGCTTGGATGTGTCTGAGAAAGAGAATAATCTGTAAAACAACCTTTGTGTTTGCTTGTGTACAGAGTCCACTGCTCCAGTCTGTGGGATTATTAGTGCTACAGCATACTACATCCCACTCAAAACAGACAAAAAATTTACAATAAAATATAATATTCAAAAACCTAAACCAAGGGTCAAAGCATGATTAAACTATCAGAGGGAGATAAGGTAAGTCTGTGGTGAGGCCTCTGGAATAGAACACAGAGGTCACATGATGAAGAACTTACTAGAACGACCACATTAAAGTCATGTCAGTGTTAATAAGGCCAGTTGATAGGATTAAAATGACATGAGTGAAACATTTTGGTGTTTCCCAAATGATGCAAAAACAGTTATAGTTTGTCCAGTCTTTTTCTTAGTGAAGTCTCATGTAGAAACAGCTAAGATGGAGGTAGCAGAGATGGAGTCATGAACGCGTCTGATAGTGTGTCTGTGAGGATAACAAAATTAAATTATTCAAATTTAAACATTCTCTCAATTGTAATTGTTTCAGCTTGAGTATAACAGCAGAAACTGGAGCAGTATATTTTCCTCTTGAATCACAAATGAACAAGCTTTTCACAAAAATAGTATAACAACAAAGGTAAAATATTATAAGCCTTTCCTTTGCTTTATTCACTGATGAAGCTAAAGCAAAGGACACTGAGACATGATCAGACACTGACCCCTCTGTATGTGAATAAAGAAGACTTTACCTTCTCAGCTCAGGCTCTGTGTCCTCCTCCAACAGTACTGACAGCACCAGAATAACATAGATACTGCACATCTAACTGTTCCTCTGGTCTGCTGTGAATGCTGATGTGGTCGCTGCACCAGGTGGAGGTGGTGGAGCTGCTAGTGTTAATGCTGTCAAACTCACCAAAGAAAGAAAACTGTCTTAGTTTGGTAATGAATAAAATAAAAGTACACAGAAGTTAATGAATGAGAAAAAGACTGCAACAAACTTTTAGACTGGTACATTTTCATAATAATAATTTTGAAATACTACAAAGATGTAGCTGCTCTATGATGGTGAATGATTTGTTGTATATTTAATGCAAATAGACAGTGATTACAGGTATTGTAGCAAAAGTACAGTGCAATGTAATCAATGCCTGGCTCTCTATAACGTGGAGAAGGCTCACATAGCCTCATATCTAAATCTACAAATATTCAGTTTAGATAAAAAAAATCATGCTACTAGCTAGCCTTTGTATTTACAGTAGTTTACTCATTAGTTTCTCCACAAAACATGCATTTAAGCTTTTGTAACTTATAAGATTATCACAAACTCATTTTAAATGTCGGTGCTGTCACTTACCTTTACAATTTCCATGTTGAAATATGTAGAACACTTAGAAAAGACGTCTTTCTGTGACAAATCTCGAAGCAAAAGCAGCTATACGGAAGAGCGGAAACAGCGCCCCCGTTTTCACGCTGGTGGCCAAAATGAGTATTGCATCCGTATTGTAAGACACTACCATAGGAGATGAACGGGAAAAGTTAAGAGAGTTAAGCTCTAAGCAGAATTGGGCCTGGGCAGTACTTGGATGGGAGACCATGGCGGAACCTCAGGTGCCACAGAGGAGAAACTCGTTATTTTGTCTGCAGGCAAGACACTTCACCCACTTTCCCTAGTATGAGTCTGGTGTGTGTATGAATGTGTGCCCTGACTTTATCCAGGCTACTTCACGTTGGTGGGACACAGCCTTGGTATATAAATAAATAAATAAATAAATAATTAAAACAACCAAGACATCTCGCAAGTTACTTTGCTCTGTTTGATTAACAATGGTTTACAAAACATTAAAAAACTGCATTTGTTCATGTTGAAATAGGAAAATAGGCAAATTTGCATATCACAAGTTACACAAGTGGTCTTGGCCTACACACTCAGTTCACAAAAGTTAAGTTCACAAAAGTCAAGGTAAAACATCATCCCAAACACCATTCTAACAAACATGTAGATGACTACACCTGTATTTCACTCCAGGCTTATCTCTGTTTAAGCAATTCAAGGCAAGAACTAAGTCGCAAGAGAAGAGGAAAATAAATTGGATCGAACAATGGCAAGACCAAAAGTAGATCATGTTGTCAACTCAAAGCGTATCACAACTTGGTTTGTCACATTGATGAAAAGAAAGTCTGCTCACCCACTGTCAGTAACTTGGCATCTAACGCATTTCTCCACAGCACGGTTCATTCCTCCTATTCTTTTATGGCCTTATTTCTCTCCCCACGTGTCTGCGACACTTTGCGGTGTTGCCTCTCTGAGTCGAGGTGTTATCAGTATCTGACACACAGTGATTCAGGGAGTATCTACGGCCTGCTATCGGCCCTCTTTTCATCTCACCCTGCCCCTCTGCGCTCAGGCCTATCAATCAGAGAGCCACTACCAAAACCAGCACCTCACTTCTCCTCAGCCTCACTACTTCACAGATTGGTAACACATCCAAATTCATATGAGTGTATGGTTAACATCTTCTGGCTTCGACTGATGCTGAAGTCCTAAATATTTGCAAAAAGCACATATTTGACCACTACTCTTCACTTTTATTTTATTTTTAATCACTTTAACATTGATTTAGAATTTAAAATTTCACCACACAATGCAAAGCTTGCCACTCAGAGAGCATATACACTATGTCACTCTTGATATTCTCAAACAACTTTCATTTAAGCACAGATTTCAATTGTAACATTCACATGTTGGCAAGTTATTTTATTATCTGAAACATTATATGACACACAAAGTTGAACGACATTGCTATTTCCTCTTACTGTAAATAGGTAAAAAGTAAAAATGTTTTTGTTTTGTTTTTTCCTCAGAGCAATCTTACGGCATTGGAAATTATTAATTTATGTTTACACTGGATTAACATATATTTGTCAAGATGAAGATTGTTTTTAACAAGTTTCCTTTTGATTCAACCCCAAAACCATTTGAACACAACCTACTGGTAACTACCACTTCACAAGTGGTATTTACCATCTTTTCCAGAGCAAATTAAGGCAGCATTAAACAATCTGACCTGCTTTGTAACTAAAGTTTATAGTTTTGCTATTATGTGAAAAGGTTTATGAGAAGTTTCAAAGATGTGCCAAAGCCATTGAATGAATGAATGAATGAATGGCATGTTCGGACATAAAAAAAAAACAGCATGTGCAGAAAAAAATGAATGATTTTGTACCAGACATAAAGGAGTCTAAAATGAGTCATTTGAGAAATCTTAAGAAAAATAATACTGAATCAACACTACAAGCATAAAAGTATGTTTGAGACACTCATCTATTATTGAGTGAATTGTGATATTGAGATGGCATTGGGTCTGGGACAGTAGATAGTGTTTCATGGTGGCTTTGGCTTTAAATATTCTCTTAGATTGAAAGCTTCAAAGTAAACTTCAATTACTGCAGTGATTAGATCTGCCCTGCTCCATTAGAGGACATTCTAGCTCAGAGGGGACACACAGTAAGAGCAGGCAGAAGACTGTCAGACCCACAGCCAAGGAATTACTAACTATTGATCCAGCTGCCACAAGCCATCTGACAATAACATTTTAGTTATAGTGCTGCTTTGGTATGGTCAGCAGCACGGTGCGATATGGTCTCTGCAATGCACCTATTCCGGGCAATAAAACACAATTAAAGTGATGGAATTAATCATTGTGTAGTCTTCTGTTGCGTGTCATGAAGGCCTGTGTTTTTGCCATATACAGTATATTAGTTTTAATGTATGAAAATCAATGTTATATTGTGGAATTTTGAAACTGTAACAAAATCCTTCGAGTATCACTAACAAACTGCAAAATAAAGTCTGTAAAGACAGTGAGCACGTATTGGTTGAAAGGCAGACTGACTTGATTCATTAAGAAAATTAAGATCATGTCATAAGATCTAAAAGTCTGTGTCACTGGTAAGAACCACACCATAACAAGAATGCAGTTAAGATATTTATTGATGATGACTAGATAGGTGAAATGTTGGCTGGATTGAGAGAGTCAGTGATTTACCCAGCTGATTCAGCATGCCCCAACTCACCTGTAGATGGAGATGTTTTCAGGTAGAAGGACAAATAAGAGGTATAAGAGGGGGTGTGGCTGACGAGACGAGCTATCATTATTGACTCCAATGAATTAAATTGTTTTCAATTTGTTATCAAACATAAAACAAGAGCATCAAAGATTCAAACAAGAATTCAAACTTGAATGATGAGAATAATATTAGTAGTAATATAGTCCATGTACTTGCAATGTCTCAGTACTGTAGTGGTGCTTAGATAGACTGAAATGAGGCTGCCACCTGTGCCATTTGTGCCTTTGAAAATCACAAATCAGTCACATCACACCTTCTGAACAACAGTTGGTGGAACAGTTGAACCCATTATTGGCTTGAATCGTCATTGACCATGAAATGGTCCAAAATACTGTATATTGACATACAATATGCATTGGAGTAGATGACACAATCAGAGGGTAACAACCTTCCTGGGTTTACATGAAAATAAGATTATGGTTAGATTGGAATGTGATGTATCTAGTTAGGTTACCTGACTGTGAATGATTTGCACAATTTTAAAAAGAAGATTCAGATTATCAGAAGGATCACCAGTGTGCTGATTATTTACAGATGTGGCTGTGAGGTCACGACAGGAGCATAATGTCATGATGTTTTTCCTGCTACTATGCCATTGCTGTTAACAAGAACAGTGATGAAGATGGATCTTAGTGATAATGGCAGTTTCCAGTGAAGATGACTGGGCTGCGGATACCAGTGGAAATGACTGTCCTGATAAGACACATTTTCTTTGAGCATGAATCGCTCCTGATAAGAATGCTGTAAACCAGACCAGGACACTGACCAGTGTCCGTCCACAACCATTTCCGGTTTTCACCAAACAATTATGACAAATAGTGTCTGCTGCTGGTAATTTTCTGCTTTTTCCTTGACACATGTCCAGCACATTGATCTAGGAAAAGCAACACAGTCTCCGGAGGAAACCTAGATGTACAACAAAATGTTATGAAAAGCCAAAATGTAAAATAACCACACATTTTGAAGCCACATGGGGACATTTTCTTTGGGATTAACAGGTAAGTTTAGGCTTCAAGTTACTTAAATGGTTAAATTTAGGCTGGATCTTGGGGAAGGGTAAGATTTATCCATTAAACGGAAAGAAAATGTCACCAGTAGGCTTCAACCAGAAATTGTGGTTATTTTATGTTTTGGCTTTTCGGAGAATATTGACATAAAAAAATGACCTCAAAATGTGCTTATTGTACGTCTTGGACATTTCGTTGTATAGCTGCGTTTTCTCTGGAGACTAGGCTGAGATAAAGGCTGGTCAATAACTTAGATTCATAAAACTCTTTCAGTCTGCTATTGCTTTTAAAGCCCTAAATGTACATCGCATTATTAACACAATCTTTTTTGCGAGGGCATTGTATGAAAAAAAATAATTAACTCTTTTTTGATATCTTTGGTGATGAAGAATATCTTGAAAGTGGCCTTTAGTTTTAAAGAAATCGCTTGGGTAAAGCTGTTTGATTTCATTTTAAAGAGATAGAGCTGAGAAGTCCTCAGATATACAAATATACTATATCTATGTTGTTAATCTTTCATTCTGAATAAACTGACCATCAATCAATCAATCAACACTTTAAACATGACTCGTAAAAATTACTGTTACATAATATTGTTGTTTCCCTGAGCAGGACATGTCCCTTGTCTGACTGTGAATCTGATGTGTGAGCACATAATGGCCTGAGGGACCAAAGCCTTGTCAGTTTATATGAGCCTAACAGAAAAAGAATTATGGCATAATTCTACCATTACAAAGGATCTCAATTACTGTATACCTGAAACTAGATCAAATACTAACACCATTTTTATTCTAACCTGTTTAAGATATTTGAGTGACTGTTTTAAGCTTTGCCTCAAATTTATGTGTCAGTATTTTCCAGATAGAGTTTTAATAAGAGATTTAACAATTTTTCATGTCTGATGCTGATACCGATACCAGTCTTTTACAATCCACAGCAGCTGATAGTCAATGACCAAACTCCACAAAATATTTCCAGCTTTAGATACATACATATTGATTGTTTGATCCTAAATATTATTATTCTAACTGTGAACTGCTCTGCAAAATAAAAGTACAAAGAGTAAAATATTATCAAATGACATTATCTTCAAATGGCTATAACGCAGTTTTACTGCTTAATCTTCATGTTGGTTTCTTCACACTTAATCAGAACTCAACTGCTTTGGTGCAACATAAACAATGAATCAAACATAATAACAAAATAAGAATATATATGCTATGTCAAAAAAAGTAATAATAATAAAAAAAATATATATGAGTAAAATAATGCTTCATGTTTTTTCTAAAATATTAACTTACTCAATGTATCAATATCGGGATATATCGTGACGAACTTATTGGCAATACCCGTATCGATACAGGGAGGTGTATTGGGATACTTCTGACGCTGGAATTCTGCTTTAAGGCCAAAACTGTTGATCTGAAAGTGACTTATCTATAAGTCTCTTGTATCAAACATAAAAACAATGTGGAAAAAAAAAATCTGCATTTTGTCATTCTATATTACATTATTAACATAGATTTTAGGGAGTCCTGCTTTTTTTCTTTTCCTCTACATTTTCTCATTTTGGTCTATTAATTATATCTTTTTGTCTTGTATTGAAGGAGATGTATTGAGATATACATGTGTTGGGATACGAATCGCAACGTGACCCTTGTATTGAGATACGGATTGTATCGGATCGCTCTTGGCAATACCCAGCCCTAGTAGCCTGTATGTTAAAAAGAGCTAATATCTGCCCAATAATATATCACCCAACTAATGAAAGATATAAGATAACCCTATCATACTGACGGATTTTAAATTGTGACATGTGGAACAGTAATTGTTGGATTCTTTGGTAAAGTATTTAAATTGTCTTGAGACAGCAGGATGTACAATAAAAAGAGGTTTTATTGTACATTCATAGGGAACTGAGAGAATAAATACAGTACATTTGATTGCAATTGTGGGGTATAAATCTGATTAAACGGCAACGTATATCAATATTTCTTTTGTGAAGCTGCTTGTTATTGTAGCCTCCTTGTATATCTACCATCATCATATAGAGAGGAGGAACATAGACTCTGAAATAAGAGGCCAGAGGATGGGGACAGAAGGTGCTAGGGGAAAGATGGAGAGAGTAAAAAACGCACAGAGAAGATAGATCATGGTCCTGAGTGATTGTGACAAGCATAGACCCTATCAGCTGCTGTTTGTTTGCACACTCCCCACTCTGCATTAAAGGAGCCGTCCAGGCTGCCTGCAGGCCGCCAGCGCTCCATCTCATCACCTGACACGCCAACAGATGTTATGGGCCGATAAGAGCCATGCAGCCCCTTCCCTTTGCATCTACGATTACCTCGGCACAAAGGAGACAGGCTGGGCGGTGGGGGGGCGGCAGGGTTACGGAGAGAGGGAAGGAGGCAGAGGAGAAAAGGGAGGAAATCAAATACTTCATGATGGCCTTGTATTAAAAAAGAAATGGATGGGAGGGGGTGAGGGAGATGGACCGAGAAAGGGCAAAGGAAAGATGGTAGTGACGTACTCATTTGTCCTGAAAGAAGTGCTAAATGGCCTCACTGTGCAGCTTGGTCCACTGCTGTTTGTCTCTGTCTTAATCGGCTTATTCCACCAGCTCTGCCGCACCGTCGTCATTAGCTGTGATAATGATATTATAAACGGGATGAGAGAATTAAGACGCTACAAGATCAGATGCCTAGTTTTTTCATTGTCCAATTAAAATACAAATTAGAGACTTTAATCTGTTTGGCCTCCAATATCAGAATTTTACCTGTCATAATCTAATATAGATGATCGGCTAAAATGTATTTAAAATAATTGTAAATTTCCTCTACTTATATGGCACTTTCATCTTTTAAGGCACTTAAAGTAGTTTATAATCAGGGATCCACCTCACCAGTGTGCACCGACACTGAGACATTATGGGCTAAGTGTCTTGCCCAAGGACACAGGGACAATCCTCTGTCCCACAACGGTCTCCCATCCCACTACTGACCAGGCCCTGACTTCTTCTGTTTCTGAGATCAGACTTTGACAAGAAGGTATGGCCAATGAAGCGCACAAAAGGTCCCTTTCTATTTTTATGCAATCAATTTAATCCAAATATGTTGTACCTGCATAAAAATGTGTTTGCATTGTAAAATGATTAGATTGAAAAAAAGAAAGAAAACTCGGTAAAACGGTTTATTTATTTATTTAATTTGTATTTTTTTACATACAAACATAAAACAAAAACAAACAGGGTTCAAAGTTATAGCTCAACATTTTACGGTTGACTAGTGGACACACAAATTCTGGTTCTCGAAGCAGAATATATTCATTTTTGCCAGGTTTGATCAAACTTGTTCATTTGGAGCAGGTCATGAAGTGTTATTTGCTCCATTACATAATATTGAGTAGACAAGATTATACCAATCGTCCAGGGTTGGGGCATCAGACTAAAACCCTTTTTTAGTTATAGATTTTCTTACAGTAAACATGCCAAACTATTTTTTAGTCTCCATATTGCATTGACAGAAAGTAAAACATCCAATAACAGTTTCTCCCATTGTAAGATTGTCCTCAAATTAAATATTAGTTTCAACTCAAGCTGGATATTGCTCCAGCGACTATTTATGGAGGCTCGACCAGAACAAATGAAAGTGATTTGCACCTTGAGCACCACAGTTTCTCCAACTGGATAAACCTGCATAATGTGAGTTGTGCTCTGGTGCCAAAACATCTCCATGAATATGAACTGGAGATCTTCCATTGAAAAGTATTTTAGCCAGGCTTCAATTGGCATTACAGGATATGCTTCATCTTTCCATTTTTGTTTCATATTTTCTTTATTTTAAGTTTTAATGTTTTGAAAGTCCTTATATAATCTAGAAATCAATTTCAAACCTGAAAAATCCTGTTTGTTTCAATTGAAATCTTTAAAATTGGTATTTCAAAAACATTTTTCATTTTCATTTCACTTTTGTCATGAAGCCTTTTGTGGGAATCGGAGAAAAAAAACAGTCGAATCAAAAGGCTAGAATCGTTCAGTTTTGCTTGTGCACTAAAATACACGTGCAGCCATTGATTCACACACAAACTATAGTTGCATAATACAAATAATATTGCAGTAATAACCATCATGTATGAAGAAACAAAGTGTGCAAGCAATCTGTTTGGAACAAATTAGGGTCAATAGGAGCCCATCTTAACCTCTTCATGAAAGTTATTCTATTAATAAAGTTTAACCACAGTTTTAGTGATATATTAATCCACTGGCAGTCTTGTTGCAACTGTTTCCTATTAAGTTTCTTCTTTAGCCTGGATTGAAATGTCTGAGATTTAAATTTCTGTTTCTTTCCGCCTTCCAAGTTGGCTTGTTTATTTTCAAATTAGCTAACTTCTATACTGAGGATTTCCTGTGCAGTTGATTTCTAAGGAATGTTCACTACATAAGTCTAAAAAGAATAAATATTCAAAAAATCATGCACCAAACAGTGAGTTGTGGTGGATGGCTCAGAAAACATGTTAATGATTTTACAATTCAGGAGAATACTTCACCAAAAGATCAAAGTGTGTTTATAAAGTGACGTGTTTGTATCTCACTGCTATCGCTAACAGGAAATGCTCATAAGTAAAGAAGTTAGCTATTTTTAAGCTCACTGATGTTCCCTGCATAGAGGCTATTTTACTCCTTTTGGTAGGATAGGATTAGGGTTAAAAGTACACTCGTAAACACAACAACAGGACCACTAACAAACATCAACACCCTCAATCACTTCATATATTCTGACATTTTTGTGTTTTGAATGCCCCTCCATGTCTACAAGCTAGTTCAACTTGAGATTGGTGTTCAGCAGTTCCTCTGCAGACTGGATGTGGTTGTCTGTCGTCATTATCTGTTCCTCGGCATCATCCTTTGCTGATACCACATATGTCATCTCTCATTGCATTTAATTGTTGTTTTCTTTCCTGAAATGACAGATCTTGTTTAGAATTTGGTCAAACTTGCCTTCTCTGTCTCCGTCTTTAGCTTTAGCTTTGTGCAGCACGTCGTCCTCCATATTGGGTTAGGGTTAGCTACTAGCTTGTGAAAGGACTTCTTCATGAGAAGTTGTCTTCTTGCTTTTTATGGCATTTTGTCATCCTTGTGTTCTAAAATCTCAATAATGAGTTTTTTTAAGATATTAGTTTTAAGATATTTTAACGAAAATAATTGGGAGCTCGTCATTGCTGTGCCCTCGAGACCAGAAGTCTACTAAGGTTTATTTATGGAGCAAATTCTTTATGAAGTCTTAGAGCCAACCAAAAATGGTCTGATTTGACCCCTGAGCCAAAGCTTGGGTTTTCCGCGTAAGGGCCCCTTTTATCATACTAAACCAGGAAGTGGTCTGTTAGCATGCTAATGTTGTTGTATCTTTACTGTGATGACTGACCTCACTAGGGTGTCTGAAAGTTGTGAAATGTGCTTTATAAACTCATTGTGGTTAATACAAAGAGGCTCAGTTAACAGTTAAAACACAATAGCTGTGTTGTTATGTACAGATAACATTAATATGGAGACTTCAAGTCTCCATTTCACTATAACTCCTTCCTGATTACTAATGTATGATACAATTTAACAATGTTTCTATATTTGTTCCACAAAACACTCTGTTTGGAATTAGATTTCAGCCCATAAAAGATCATAGAAACTCAATATCATGCATCCTTTTCTCATTTAGCTTTGAATGGAGTGATTGAGTTCCACTTCTTTTTCCACAGCTTGGCTCAAAATCCAGAGAGGGATAGATGACATTACTAAACAAATCAGCCAAAAGAATAAACAAACTCGAGGCTAAAAAACTAACAAAGCTATCTCGATCTACATGAAAACAATACAAAAATGTGTGTATCTGTACTTGATGAGATTGAAAATGTGGATGATAAGAAGAGCAAAGTAATCAATGGAGTAATGACAAGGGGGTTGAAGGGTGAAGCAGGTTGTATCACAGCCAGTCATCGATGGAATTTCTAAAGCGCAGAGCGTGCCCCGGTGTACCAATGAGCCTGTGTGTGTTTGTGAGCGGTGCAAAAGCATGACAAACGCGTCATCTTGTGTGCGAGTGAGATAAGCTCTAAATAATTGCGGTCTGACAGGCCTGAATAATGGCCAAATTAGACAGAAGGTGCACATTATTACAAGTGGCAAACATTCAAGGCTGGAGATTTAACTCTGCATGATTAAGGCTGCAATGATGAAGATAGTGAAGATGATGATGGTTTGGTTGGACTCCGCTCCATTGAAAGCATCTTTCGATATGCGTTTTAATACCATTTCCTTTTTGTCTATTTGGTCTTGTTCCACACTGGATTAACGTCACAAGCTGCACCGTGAGTTACCTGTAGATGACCTCCTGTTGAGTGGTTGAGCAGCCCACCCTCTAAGAGTAAAGGGAAGCAAGAGTGGGAGGGGTAAAGTACAAATGAGGGTGGCACAGTCATGGTCACTGATAATCACTGGATAAAAGAGAGATACAAGGTCAAAGAAAGGACATCAGTTGAGGTTTAAGACGTGATAAAGAACACAGGAGCTTTGATGTAGAGCTACTTTAGACTCATGTTTTGTCTGCTCCAGCATTGCACTAGGCTGAGAAAGACTTGCTCTTTAAGCTCAAAACATTTCCGTGCCAATTGTGTGAACAACGGCATAACCTGATAGCCAATAATAAGTCAGAAATTGGCTAAATCAGGCATGAACCAAATCTTAGGCAGCTCTCAAATCAATTTCTGCACCTGACCTACATGTTTAGTGTTTAAATTGAGGTCGTACCACAAAAAATTAGGAATAAAAACACTCTATTTGCACAGATTATCACAACTACTTTATTGTATTTTTTAGCAATGTTTTGACAATAATGATACAACAGGCATGCATCATTTTGCTTCTTACATTTGTGATTTCTTTAATAAAAGAAGACATGACATGGAAAAAAAGCTGTTGATAAACATGTTCAGAGAAACTGCAGAAACACTTCCAATATATAACCAAGCAATCTAACAATTTTAAAAAATCTCATTTATATTAGAGAAAAAAATCATAATGTATGGCACATACTGTTTTCTATTTCTTGACCTTCTGCATCTGATCTAGAAGCAAGATGAAACCAGTAAGTCAATGAACCTAACCTTTCCTCTACAAGCAGATTGTGGAGTCTTTGCACAGCTGCACTATACCTTTGGTTGTAAAACAGATGGAAATATGTAAATGTTTTTCCAGGAGACAAATTATTGAAGAAAATAAATAAATGAATATGTGTGTCACACTTCCATGTGTATCACTGGCAGTGATCAACTGCAGATCACATCATAATCTCCATGTTGATCTCTGCCAAGTAGCTGGGTTATCTGTTAGTGATAGCAACTGGAGATTACTGTTTATAAATGCTTATCAGAGCAGACCTCCCTGAGGTTCAGCGGGCAGATCCAACATGTTGGCTTTGGAGGAGAAATGGTAAGGAGCTCTGGAGTGGTTCATCAAAAATAGCATATATATTTTTTTTATTTCTTGTCCAAAAGATTAATAGAGCAGCTGTAGCATAAAAGATGAGCAAGAGGGAAATACATTTGGTGAATGATCATGGCTGGAAACTGATCAGTAAGCAAAAACAAAAAAAAATCATATGCATTTGTATTAGAAAGCATAAACAATAAAAGCCATAATTTCCTATACTTGCTTTATTTTCATTATTATTATTATCATGACATTAAGGAGCCATCCATTTTTTTTCACAAACAGCCTCTTGCAGTTTATCAGTCCTACTCATCTCATGTGCTGGTATAAGGCCAGTGTGATGGAGATGATTCCAAACACTAAATAAGCCTTATCTGCCTCCAGTGCTCTGCCCAGATTAGGAGAGCTGTTGGGGCTGCCAGAGTCAAGGAAACAAGATGTACAAAATAAAAAGCCTTAAAAGACAGAAGACGAAAAAAAACAGCCAGTACAGAGAGTTTCTACACAAACCAGCTTGTGCCATGTTATGGTGACTTTAAATCTAAGTTTGCTCACACTTGTTTTTGATTCTATTAGCACGACACGGTGTAGGGCGGTAGGGTGGCAAAACAGGCCCTGTGGAGGAGCTTGGCATGAGGGTGCAGAAAGAGAAAAGCCAGTTGGGAGGCACCAGTGGAACCACAATCTCTGGGGTCCACTCTGTCTCCACAGTCCCACAATGCCCACAGTAATTAAGAGCAAGTATAGAGAGGCCACAGGCAAGTCCAAAGCATCACGCCCACATGCTGTTGTGCTCTTTCACTAACACAGTACAGCATTGTTTCACTCAAGAAAATGTAAGTGCAACAAAGCTGAAGTTTACATTCGCTTAACATTAGGACTCAGATGATGGTTAAATATTGCCTTTTTTGTCCTAATTTCAGTTGTTACATTCCAACGTTTTTAGAAAAACTGATTTTCAAAGGTTAAAGTTATTTGCTTTTCTGCACTTGATGTGCAGGGGTCTAGAAATATATATAAATATATAAAACAGTTGGAGATGCTAAACTGTCATTGCTGATTGCAAATAAAGATGTGTGTGTGAGAAATAGCATCACTGTTGTTGTTGTTGTTGTTGTTGTTGTTGTTGTTGTTGTTGTTGTGAAAAGATGATGGATTATTTGCTAATAGTACATTTTCATTAATTCTTTAGGTTTTGGAAAAAGTTTTTTATTGATAACATAATACGATTTTATTATTATATCAAGTTCTTATGCAATTACTGCATCAATTAAAAAGTCCCTTTGACTGACTTAAATAGAGGGTAGACAGTTTGAAATAAGCACATTTCGGTTTCGATTAGCATTAGCTGTGAAATACAAACACCACATTTTAACACTTTGTACATGAACGTCTAAGTGTGCAGCAAATGATTATCTAGTTGTAACAGGTTGTCCACTTTGTGTCCTTTAAATATGTATTGATTTATAACATATCATAAAAAGCGTCTTATATACTTTTCAAACTTTTGCTCATATACAAAGCTGAAACTGAGTTCTCCATCTGACTAATGTACATTAAATCTTTGATTGAATGCAGCTCAATCCACAGAACATCTTTGCTTAAAGCCTCTAACTTTAAGTGGAATATCGCCCTCATGTCTCTTTAAAGCATTGCCAGTGTCCACCCACTCCAGTCTTATCTCAGCTTCTTCCCCTCTTACACTGTCCATTTGTCATTGTTTTTTGTCCCATAATCCCGCTGCTCAAACTCCAACCTCCATCCAGATAATGTGATTTTGATTTCTGACCAGGAAATGTCTTCCAAGAGCCTGTCCAGCAACAATAACCTTTGGTAACACAGCACAATGACTGAAGCACAGATAGTGGCACAATTTATGGCTTTAGACACTTGTTTGTTTTAAGTTCACACACACTCCTAATGCTAATGTAGCTATGATCCGCTTTTTTACCACATTTTTTTTAACATGTTGATGAATGTTGTCATGAAATAATTAATAAGAAATAATGTTGCACAAACCATTACATGAGTTCCTCTCACTCATCACTTATCATATGTAAATTTTTTTTGTGATACTTTCAAGATGACTTACTTCAAGCCCTGCAATTCAACTGGTGGAAACCTTTTAATCTCAAACAGATCAACCGCTTAACATTTTAAAGGATTGTCGGCATTTGAAAGAATGAACCTGCTGATAAGCTCTAAAGAAAATACGTCTAAAGTTTTTGTAGATAACTTTTTCTTTTTTTTTCTTAATGTCTGTGTTCACCACAAGCATAAGCTTCTCCAAGCAAGGCTACATGGTTGGCCTCTTCCTTAAAAAAAGAAAGGCTGTAAGATTGAGTACTTTTCCTTGGCCTGCTCCTGAAATCCAGTGTGACCAATAGTGTCCAAGCAGACAAGAAAAGAGGGTGTCCCCTCCTGCCTGGGCCCTAAGGGCTGGAACAGAGTGCCGTGCTGCCGCTGCTGCTCACAAAGCAGAGAGAAATGAGACCCTCTGCACCCACTCTTCATGGGTTGCTGTGGAGCGACTGTTCAGGGACACCCTTTGGGATTGGTTCTGTCCCGCTCGGGGTTCCTTGCTGGTTATCTGCTCTGGGCCAGGGAGCATATTTGTGCTCTGGAGAAATGCAGTAGGACCAGGCAGAGGGGGCAACACTTATTGGTTTTAGAATGGAGATGGATTATCATTGTCTTCAGTCTTAGCTTGTCACTTAGCATTACCAAGTGAGTTGGTGACACCCTGTCTGTTTTATGTGCGTACCGTGCATGCTCACACTCTCACAAACCCTGTGTATCAGCTGTGGAGCAAACCTACACTGTGGATTGAGCAGACTGTGTGTGGGAGGGACAGAGCCACAGGCACAAAGTGTTTCTATAGCTCATGTGAAATTACATGTAGGCTGTGATGAGCCGCTAACCATACCAACACAATCACTTGGAAAGGCAGAGGTTTAGAGGACCACCTAGGATAGGAGAGCAGCACAGTATGCCTGGCCTCTGTTCATGTTAAGGCCCTTTTTCTTCACTGTTCCAAAGTATTCAGCACTTAAAACAGATTAAGGGCTTGAGGGGAACAAATGGCTTGATGCTACAAAGTAAGGACACACAGTAGAAGGCTTTCAGCGATAACGCCCCAAGAAAAAAACTCATTTCGCTCAATAATGTGCCTAAGTATCATGTTGTAATGAACAGATGAAAGCAAACAAGAAGAGAAATAAAGAGCTGATATATGTACATGTCATTTGTTGCAGTTTTAGTTTTGTTTTTTGTTTTTTAATAAAGTGCCCGTAAATGCATTTTTTTTTTTTTTTTTTTTGCCATAGAACAGTGTTGCTGCTTAAACAAGGTGAAAACAATAGCTGTTTTCTTAAAGTTGTGTATATTTTAAGAAATGATAATGTCAATGTTAGTTTCAAAACACAATGAAACACTTCCTGTTGGCAGTTCTGTGTAAATTGACAAAAACATTACTCACCAGGTGTGTTTTGATGAGAAAACATTTTATTTTTAATTCCAATATGTAAATCTTGAATAAATCTTGAATTAAAATATTGTTCTACATACAAAAAAAACCCAAAACATTAAGCATTTTGTCAGATTTTGCTTTGGGTACTTGTTGTGGCCTCCTAGGATTTTAATAACATATTGGTTTTGCTAAGCGTCAGAATGAAGATGACAATAGCGCCAGCAGCGATTATGGTGGGCGGTATTGTCCCTTTATGCCCCCCTAATGGTTTGATTTGCAGAGGATCTTAGAGAGGGAGGAAGATGATTATCATAACAAACAGTCTCTTTATTCCCCAGGGGAGTGTCGGTCTATGTTGACATTTATAACCATATGTGGGCCGACATGGTGATGATTTTTCAGCTGTTTAACTACAATTAGCCAAAGAGGAAGGGGAGGCTTAGGAGGAGCTTGATGGTGAACTTGTTAGCAGTAGAATAGCTGCTATAGTGAAAAACATTTATGGGTGTCCCCTAAAGAGCCTGCATTGTCCACGGCCTTTTGCAGCTTCACATTGATAGAAGATTGCTGATGGCTATAGGAGATTGTGTATTGACTGAGGATGTTAATGTGAACCTGGCTGTATTTCCTGATCCGTTTGCGCATGCAGAAAGAATGACACATTTCTCATGGAGTTTGTTAAGGTCAAAACTGATCGAGATCCCAGCGAACTCGTCAGACAGTCAATGAATGATGGACAACAACAACATAAAATGCAATAATAAAACACGATGAGGTGTGGAAAAGGGTCGTATTGGACAGGAAATAAAGTGCGCTGTCAGTCAGTTGCCTGAGTCACATCTCCCAGGTTATTGCTTATTGTTTACACCTCTCTATAAAGGTCAGAGGTCAAAACCACCATTATATATAGTTTTTTTCTTTTTCCCTCCCCTTCCTTCTTTTTAACGCCCCATTCTTTTCCGTGCACAAGAAGGAACAAAGAGCAATGGAGAGGTGGGAGAGGCCGCCGCACCAGTGACGGGTGGTGGATGGTGGTGGGGGGTTGTCAAGGGAGTGGAATTAGAAAAAAAAATAAAAAATACAGAAAAAGAGAGTAACGATCATACATTGCTGATAAGGAGCGGCTGGGGCACGCTGTGAGCTCTTGGGGGGAGAGGGAGCAGTGAAGGGGTGCGGGGCATGGGGCTGGGGGGGGCTGATGTGTGTATTCAACTCCGGGCTGACTCCTCTTATGCTAATACAGCCAATTTCCTCTTTTATTTCATTTCTGGAGCCGAAATCTGCGATCTGCGATAAGGTTGCCGTGGCGACCGTCTGTTCCCTGGGCGGATGCGGGCAGCCGTGTGATGGAGATGTGTAAGTCGGTGGGAGCAGCAGGGAATGAATAATTTAAAACTCCACCAAGCTAGAGAGATAAGAGAGCAGGGCTGAGGCCTCACTCTGCCTCACTCACATCACTCTCTCCTACCCACAATCCATCTCTGCACCTCAACCCTTCCAACTCCCAATCCCTTTTTCCCATTTGCCCTCACTTTCTATTCCTCTCTCTCTCCGGACATCTAAGGCTTTATCCTCCAAAGCAGCTGACCTCCAAGGTCAAGGGCATGATGGGTAATTGAACCGATGGTTTGGGGCCAGCCTACAGCAACGATAAAACAGAGGTTAGAGATGGTCCATACTGGTGCAGAAATATGGTGTCCTTCCTCTGCATTTGATCATCCACTGTTCCTCATGTTAAAGCCCAGTGGATCATGTCATTGTCAGATTAGTGACTGGAACAACAGGCACTCCACTCCACACAATGGCCCAACACTTGAGTGTAACACATGTTTGGAATAGTTGAAGGTTTTGGTTGAGTGGTCCTTCTGAGTACACACAGAGCGTTGACTCAGTGCCCACGACTTCTTGAAAACAAGGTGTGGCTATGACATGTGGCCAGCTTGACTTGTCAAAATATATCACAATTAAAGTTATTCATTGTATTTTTTCCCACATTCTTATATGCAAGCTAGGGTTACAGAGTGTAGAAAAAGCATTTGCAATTAAGTTTATTTGAAAAGTGTAAAACTAAGCCGAAGTCTTAAAAAATGCAGTGTAAATGATCCTAACTGTGTAGAGGACTGTTGGAAGATTTAGCTTTCTTTTAAATTGTGCTTTTCTAGATGAAATGTTGCAGGTCACTGGTTTGGCTACTCGGCTGCTCAGCCTCAGTGTGTTACGTTACATCCTTGACTCCTGTCTGTCTGCTCTGCCAACCTGTTTTCATTCCACAAGCGTAGCACTGCAATGTATCACCATGGCGATAAAGGAGCGCTCTAAAAACAGCCTGTAGGTCATGTCCAGGTGAGGGGTGTTCGGCGAGGTGTGGCTCCCACCCCCCACCACACCATCTCACTTTAGGCCAGGACCTGTACTCAAAGACACGAGTGGAGCAGAAAATCAGAACAAAAAAGCTAATTCTTAAAGCAGCCACACAGGATGCCCGCACAGGTAATGTCAGACCAAGCGTGCAGCCTTCATCCTGATGGCGCCAGGAGCGGCTTAATGCCAGAGCGCTAACAAAAAACTCTCCAATACAAATACAAGAAAACAGGTCGGACCATATGTGGATAATGTATAAAGTCAGACCTAAGAACAAACAAATACATGCAAACTAATGCACAGAAGAAGCACTTTGAATATGACAAAAATGCACACACAGTCTATGGAACAAACAACAGTTTTCTTCAAGATCATTTAAAAAGGTTATATTTGAACATATTTGCACACTTCAGATATTGATTTAGTTCAATTCAAGCTGAACAAGCATGTGTGAAACTTCCAGAAAAGTAACAACCAGTGCAACAGTTTCCTTGATCGGACACATTGTGGAATACAAAATGGCACGTGCAGGTCAAATACAAGTCAAGTTAATATTTCCTGTTAATACTAACACAAACTTAAACGTATTGCCAACACAAAACATTTAGCAGTTTGACTTAAGTCGTTCACATTTTCACTCTAATCACAAAGCAGGACATCAGAAGCTAAACCTAGCACAGTTTGGTGGAGTTTTTCTGGACCTTTACTTTTAGTGCTACTTTGGATAACACGTTTCATAAGTTCAGCCTTTTTACTTCTTCCTGTGAGCACATGGTGGCAGTATTGACCCAGTAGAGAATGCTGGCTGTGTTCCTATTTCTCCTTGCCTTGAACATGTAGTCCTACAGAGCAAAACAGGAGCCAGCAAGCTCGCACACATCATACATCTAGCTGATACTCTAGATTACAATGATAATAGCAAAAATATTGGCCCATAGAAATAATACAACACAGCGATAAGAGGATGCTATCAAGTTTTCATCATGATCTCACAACTAAATGTGAGCAGAATATCAAGTTGCACAAACAAGAAATAAGAAACTTATACTCAAAACACAGAATAAAACAGACAACTTGCCACTCACAGCAAAAAGATGCAATGGAAAGGACAGTTTTTTTTTTTTTTTTTTTTTTGCATAGTGCTGTTTTGAGCTTCTCTGTGTGAAACCATGTAAATAGAGCAGTTTTAAGAGGCTTTGAGGCTGTGTGTGAGCAAATATGATTTCATTAAACCGGATATGAGCTCTCTTTTCCGATGGCTGCTAATCTAGATTAAGGCTCTCGTCTGGATATTCACAAATAGATGCTGCAAGAATCAAGCAAATTACACACACACTCCAGTCGTGAAATCTATTCAAACGAGGTCAAAATACACAGGCATTTTGGTCTTTATTCAAACATTATTATCTCTTTAATTAAATTATTCCCAAATTATTTCTCTGTTGAATTTGTAATCTATATAAAGGAATAATAATAACTTTAATATATTTGTCCTAAATGGGGAGATTTGGCTGCATGAAATACACATTGGTTTTATTTTGGTGAAAGACATCTCTTTACATTTCATTAATTATTGAAGCTCAAAGTGGCGTCTATCTGAACCGCGAGTGTGAAGAAAGAATTGTTGGGCTTCAATTAAATCTAATGTTAATTAAATCTGATCTTGTTTTGTGTATTAATCAAGCGACAATTTTAATCTAGTGAATATGCACAGTCAAATAGGAAATGTGGATTTAGACGGAAAGCAAGAATTATTCTCATTTCATGCTCCTGATGAATGCAGATTTTATTATTATTATATTTTATTTAGCTGACTTGCATTAGTTACTAATCTCCTTCTGCTTCTTCCTTTTCTTTATGCAATCTGAGCATCAGATTCATCGTGTGCTGAGCGTCTGCACAAAGAGAAAGAGGCAGCGTGCACCAATAGCCCGCTTTTAATGAGCTGTCACTGGTGAGTTATTAATCTCTATTTCACACTTTTGTTGATGACAGTTTATTTATTCTGGTGAGGGAAAAGTTTGGGTTGTTTTTCTGTGTTCTTCATTATTATTATTTCTTCTTTTCTTTCTCAAAGTTTATGTAAACCATCAAATCAGTTTTAAACCTAACTAAATGTAAAAAAAAAAAAAAAAAAAACAAACATGTTTTTGCCTGTGCTTTCAAAGACTATTTACTGATCTATTTCTATGTGTGATAGAGACTTAAGTCAGTGAAAACTATCCTGTGGCAACTCCCGTGTTTGAGCACTGCTGTTGGACTTGGTTGTGCTGTTTAATAGTTATTTATGTCAACTTTTCAGATTTTTTTTTAAATATAATTTAAATTAAATGTGTGTTTAGTCTCACCTTTTATAGCTGTAGTTTGACAAGTAAGTTGTGCAGGAATTGAAATAAGTTATGATAGACTCTTTGACCAGTTGTGTACTTAAGTTATTTTTCCTCAATTCTAAAATTCATACCTAAAATGTGCTCTTGTATTATTTACACAACAAAGTACATTATTATTTAGGTTGCAGTACAAATATAGTTGTTAATAGAATTCTTAATTTTTATTTATTTAATTTTTTAAAGTGAAAGTTAAAAGTAAAACTGAATACTAGTGTGTATTATAACAAATGTTGAGGTTTCTTTGCGCTGACATTTTTACATGAGACTCATCTGTGCATGCATATGTGCCTCTGCGCGTGTGTGTGCGTGTGTGTGCGTGTGTGTGCGTATTTGTGTGCTGGAGCATTAATTGTGTTTACATCAGCATTAAATGGAGCTTTATCAGATGTACTATTCCTTTTCAGAGACAGCTTCTCGGTAGAGTGACACCACAGATAAGTGGGAAAATTTACTCTGTGGTCAGCAGCTCCTTCCACACACACCCACTTGATTTCCTTGAGTTATTTTGAGCCCAGTGTTGCTCTTTAACGCGCCGCGATAAGGAGAGGGAATCACAAGCGCTATCCAAACCACATTAAACTAATTAACAAACTCATTTAAACTACAGAAATATTTACTGCCACACACTTTTTGCAGATGGGGAGAAGTCATAAATAAATAATTATTTAAGCGCCTGGCAGGTGCATGTAAATTGTTTGTTGGCAATGGGAGAAATTTAAATTACAGTTCAATCAGAGGAGAGGGAAGTGTGGCGCAGGGGGGAGAGAGCGGTGGGTGCCCTGTGATTTCCTGTCTCCACGCTTAGTTGATATTTCACTGGGTGAGGATTGAGCGCTACGGGTGCATTTCACACCCTGAATGAGAGAGGCAATCTCGCTCAGCCGACTAGAACAATAATTAGAATGGAGATTAAATAAAAATAATTAGAAAAAGTTCATCTAGTTTTGATGTATTAATTATTCCGCCCCTGCTTTATTCCAAGTCTAATTATCTGCTTCAGTGAAAATGCCAAGATTTTCTGTGAGTCATAAAAAATTACATTCATGTAATTATGTCAGCAATTTGGGGGGAAGTCAGCTAAGCAGTGCGTCGCTGGCTCACCACTCCCCCCGCAGTTTAAAGTAAGTAACTTCTAACTACTTATAACTTATAAGTTAATACAGTTCCTTTCAAGCCAGGGGTATAAATAATAGAATGCAATGGGAGATTATTTACTCTTTAAATGAGGAGCTGCTTTGGCTGCTCTGCATATACTTCTTGCCTCCATCACAATGAAAACACGACCACTTTTTTATCCATTCTTGGTCAGTAGATAATAATTTGCATATAAATGGAAATATTTATGTGACAAAAAAAGAAAGAAAAGAAAATAAGGAAAGGAAGATGTCGGAAGTAATATCCTCATTTTTCAAAAACTCATGGGGCCCAACTGTGATATCTGTATTTTAGGAGTCAAGCAGTTTAAAAAATGAGACACACCAAATCTTAAAAAAAGAGAGAATAAAAAATAAATAGTGGTAGAAGAAAGGGAAGCGAGGAGCCAGGGGAACCTTTTAAGATGTTTACTACACAAATGGCGTCTCTGGAGAAGACAGCGTTCTGATGGAAACGGAGAGATATGTGCCGACATTCTCTACTTTTCTCCTGGCTGTGTAGATGGAAGCAGGCTGGCTCAGGCACTAAGCTCTAATGACTTCCCTTCACTTCTACCTGGCTCACTGCTGGAAACCAATAAAGTCACAGAAATAAACTTTACAGATGGGGGAAAGTGTATTAGCCAGATACGGAATAGGTGACTGCACATGAGAAGGACCGAAAAGTTGAAAAACAAGCATCGTGAAATTTATCTGCAAATGCACTGTTTGCATACAAAAACTACCCAGTGTTATGCGTTAGCTTTGTCTTTTAGATCAATTAACATTTTATCTAATAAAAATGTGATAATCTGGGTACAGTCAGTGTTGGAATGTAACTGAACTCATGGACTGAAAATGCAGATTCACAATCCTTATTTTTAGTGGCATTTAGTTTGTTTTATTTGGTGGTTTAGCTTTAATTAGTAGTATTTGGAAAAGTTGGTAGTATTTTGGAAAAGTTACTTTTCTATTAGTATTTATTTATTTTTTATACTACAAATACTGTATAATGCAGTTCAGCTTGAAAGCATTAGGTATTCAGAATACAGAAAACTTTAATGGATGTATTCTGTATTCTGTTACTACATACATTTCTAAAGTATTCTTCCAGCACTGTCAGTACCAAAACCACATAAACATTAGTTCCACTTTGGCATCAACACTTTTTTTTACAATCAAATCATTTTTGATGCTAAAAGTCAGATGTGTTGTTTTCTTTTTCTTCTTTTAACATTTGTTTGAATCACAACAAAAGACATGGTTTTCAAAAACATACCAAAAGTCCTTTTTAAGTTGCAGACGCTCTGATTTTGCAAATAAATTTACTAGATTGGTGTCACGTAATGAAAATGTTTTTGGTTATGATGACATGACAATCATTATAGGTCATTTTATGTCCATTTTCATTGACAATTTTTACATGAATGGGAAGATTAGAAGGAATGGAAGGTTTACTTAATAGTTTTAAATAACTCATAATATTCAAAAATGCACACATGCTTTTTGTTCACTTTCCTCAGATGCATTATTGTTCCTGTCATTACCGAAACCGTGACCTAGTCAAAGCTCAACGTCCAACAAAAATAACGTGCAATCATTCTGGTATGAATTACTGCCAGCCAGTATTATTAGTGCTGCCATTTAGAGTGCTACAAAGCAAAATGTACTGATCCAATCGAAAAGCAAACTTCCTGTTGTCGAGCTTGGCTTTCTGCTTAGTGTTATTATTGTTTCCGTTTGGCAATCTCTTTAACACAAGAGTAAACTTGGAGCCTTTCTGAACTGCCATTAGAACATTAAATGAAAAATGGATGAGAAGTGAGCATCATACAAGGAGTATTTGCTTTAGACAGAAATAGTAGTGAGTAGGATTAGGGTCAACAGAAGGCGCCAAGCGGGAGGATCGAAGACTGGGCCTATCAATTACTGACCTCAACAGTGAACCTCTGCACTCATATGGACTTCCAGGTTAAAACTGGGCAACAAAGGATCCCAGGGTGAGACTTTCATTTCTTAATGCATTTGAGATCCCACAGGAGCTGTCCTCAAGTGTAAGCCACATGGGACCACTTAGCTGTCAGAGTAGAACTGAAGGACCGTGCTTCAAAATGTGTTTTTGTTTGTTTTTCTCTCTTTCTTTTTCCACCCATCAGACATCGGAAACATAAATATGCAAACACAATTACTCAAATCTCATCTCTGATTCTGAATGAAACATGGGGGATGCAGCAGGAAATCAGCTAAGAAACAAATCATCATCAGCTCAGCATCGACATTTAAGAAGTGCTACATATCTATATGGTAGAGAGCAAACATGTTCCAGGTAATATTTTTAAAGTTATAAATTAGTAACCTTTGTGCTTTTCACTAAAAAGTATGTAGCACTTTGTGGAAAAAATTAGATACTGAGTATATTGAATAATAAAGAATTTTAGCTCTAATCAGGGTCCGAATACTGCGCTCTGATTGGCTGAGTTTGGGTGGTCCTCTACAGTCTCGATTTGTTGAAGAAGTTTATAAGCCATTACTGCGACCAAAATGAATACATCTTGATATTAATGTGTCAGAGAATTTATGAGAAGAATTGAGTGTCAAATTTAAAACTTAAATTGTGTTTGTAGTGAAGTCTTTGTGCATCCACTTAAAATGACCCTACCTAAATATTTCAAGTTAAAAGACTAGATTAAAAAAGACACACAAAAAAAATGAAGATATCAATACAGTTGCTTCCCTTTTTTTCCCCCAATGACGCTTTTAAATCCAGAGCTAGCCTATCCTAAACAGAGGACCCCGCTTTCCATCTGCTGTTTTTCTAGTTTATGCCTGTCCATCAATCAACATACAGTATATTCGGTCCAAACTCATTTGTTAGCTTCACCCTCTCTTCACATGGCCAATCCTAAAAGCTTACTTGTTATTGACCTTCTCTTCTATCCTTGTGACGCAGAAAAGACACTATATCTGCGTCCATGTGTGGATTAACACGTCCCGTGGATACATGTGTCTGAACATTCACATTTGAATATTGGCTGAATATTGCGTAGAAAAAGCTAATGAACCAATGCGTCTGCAGATTTTATCACAACAGTTCAAGGTTATTCTATAATGTTTTCTATAGAGAAACAGTTCAAACGAGACAAAAAAAATAGCTAATATACTCATCAACCAAGTAATGACCTAACCCAGACCTGGGCAAATTGCGGCGTGGGGGCCAGATGCGGCCCGCAACCTGGTTTCATCAGACCCTCAGCACATTTTGTTACTCTTTTGATTTCTTCTTTTGATTGACTTATAGCTATGGGACATGTGTTTCACTTGTGTTCTTAATGAATATCAAAGCAAATGGATCAATAAATGGATAAAATTGAATAAAAAACCTCTATTTAACAGAAATGTGCTAGCAATAGTAAAAAAAAATTACACCAACGATTGTAATCCGGCCCTCTGCCCCTCGTATGTATTCGAATATGGCCCTCGGACAAAAATAATTGCCCACCCCTGACCTAACCAATTATCAGCGATCACTTTGGGGATGTTTTTTGGGTGTGTGTGAGGTAACATTTGTGTAATGCTAAAGCTTTAAAAGTTCTGAAATCAGCGTGAAATATTTGTATTATTTTAAGCAAAAATAAGTTGATTTCTTGTTGATACTTTTTTTTTCATTACCCTATAGGTGGGAAGAGACTGGCTTTATTGGATCAGCTTTATTAACATGAATATCAATATACCGTAGATTAGGCTGTAGATGCTTTGACGCTAAAGATACACTTTTTTACGTAAATGGCAGCAGATAAACATTTGAGAAACCTTTTGATTTGCAGGTTTGACACTGAGTTAAAGACTGATTGGCACTAGAGGGCAACACTGGGGTGAGCGTTTGGGTCACTGGGCTCCATCACAATAAATGGGCCTGCGCATACTTTCCTCTCAATTAATGCATTAGTGAGGTCAAAGGTTACACAAGCGCTGTCTACTCTGTCACATCGAGGTGGAGCCTCATAATCCAGGAAGTGCTGTGGTCTAACGTGATTGGTTGTCTGCCTGTTGTGTTTGGATTATGTGTCAAAAGGAGACCAGAAAGTGCTGTGCTGTTTTTGAGTCTATGGAAATATTTTTTCAGTTGTCTCAAAATGAACACAATAAAAGTACAGATAGAATAATTGAATTTCCAAAGCTTGATCCGACTATCTTTTAATGTGAGTTTAAGTGATTCAGTGCATCAGTGCTATGGTTTGTATCTATGCATGCATAAAAAGTTTCTATTAAAAAGTCACTAGTATATCACTTTTATACATCTGCTACTGCAAAATTGCTATTTCTATTTCTGAATAATTTCTGGTGGTCCGTATCTGATTTAGCAAATTTAGCAAACAGTGTGCTTAAATACAATGATATCGCAATTGCTAATATTTATACTGTAGTAAGTAAAATTTTCAATTTTTTTTGTTTTGTTTTCTTTCTTCTTTTTTAACACCGACTTGATGAATTTTTTTTCTGATGTGCTTTCAAACAAATACAATATTTTTGATGAGATGTAATGGGAACATTCATTACTGCCCACCTGCTTTCGTATCTATTCATATCTCCACCTCACGTACACAGAAGAATGAATCTGCTGATCAGACGCTAAAGATGAAAGCGTGCATGACGAGGCTACCTTCTCAGTGAATAGGCACACACTTCATCCCAGTCAATCATTCACCAGTGATACCAGTTAGCAGCTGCCCTCCGGCACACTCGTACATTTCCTCCTGTGTGTTTATACCCTGCGTTTATATTAAGTTTGTAGTCGGTGTGCATGTGCAGCCAAGTATTACTTATGTGTGTGGGGGGCAGTGGCAGGACTTTGAAGTCATAACCTCTCTCTCTGTCTCTTTGAGGTGGTCTATCCTCGCTCTTAACAGCGCTAATCATGCATGAAGAGAACATGCTTGCTCCTGATGGTCTGCCCCAGTCCGCATGTGGGACGGGGGCATGTGAAGCTTCAGCCAGCGGCTACATCACTAAAAGAAAAAAAGAGGAAGTAAACACATTCTGAAGGAGGAGTGAAACTGTTCTGAAAAGTAAAAAAAAAAGGTAACTTAGCTACTATAGAAAACTGTAAAGATAACTAATATTATCAGTCTTGGTGATACATATTTATAATTTCAGACAAAACAAAAATAGGGACAACACAATATTTGTGGAAAATTGATTTATCTCTCTCTCTCTCTCTCTGAAAGATACTAACATATTACATGCTAAACATACTACTATAGACTAAACATACATTGCATCACTTATGCTGTGACTCAGTGGAAAAAACATTCATCCCAGTAACAAAGCTGGTGCCTAAAGGACAAGTCTAAAGCTTCTGCTCTAAACTCCAATCCATTTTTTGTTGTCTATTCTAATTGGTATGTGTTTGTAAAATAGAAGGGGAAAGGACACTTTCCTGTTGGAGGCACAGACAGTTGAGTCATATTTCAGGCCTGATTGGAACTGACAAAGTGTTATTGGAGGACTCAGTCCTCACAGCATTGTTTACTCTAGCAAGTCAGAGCCAGATTTACTACGACTGAGAAACATTAGAGAGACTGAAAGAGGGAAAGCTGCTGAGACAAACTCAGATTATACAGTATAACTAAAACCCCTATTTAAATTGAATATAGGTAAGAAATCTTTGCAGAAGTTGTCCACACCAGACTGGTGACCATTTTACACATTCAAGTGTTGATCTTTTACTCCCACATGTTGTAGTGTACATTCAAATGCTATTATTAAATTAAATAATACATTCTTGTATGCAGTGTGCATTTGCTGTTTGAATAAATTAAATAAATAAGACCTTGACAGTCATTAAAAGTGTGTTGTTTAAGCTCTCCCAAATGAAAAAAATATCACAAGGAGGAAAGCTGTTTCAGCCAGCGAAGGCTGCTCTCATTCTGGCTTGCGTTCAAATATGTTTTGATAGTTAATGGGCAGTGTGGAAAGGCTAAGCCCACTGTATTTGACTAACCTCTGCTTAACCTCACCTCATGCACGGAGACATGCAGCTGAAGTGAAAACTAGTGAACTCAGTGAGAGCAACAAGAACATAGATACCCAAATATCCTTGCCCCAAAGCACTGTTCAGACATAATAGTCTTGTGCAGTTGCTTTCATACAGTTTAGAAAATATACAAGAACGATTGTAAACAAGTTTTTGAGAGAAAAAAGCTAAAACAAAACAACAAACAACAATCCAGCTACATGAGTGCAAGTTTAGTAAGCTCAGATAAATGGAGATGGAATCATAGACAACACAACCATTTGTGTGGATATATTTCCTTCTTGCTGTAGGTGTTCACAGCTTTTTGAGTGCAGCAGAAAGGTTGACAGCCACACTTAGTCTTACCTCAGTGATGACTCGAGCTTTGAGTGACTGGAGGTGGCGGACAGATAAGATGATAGTTTGATCCCATGAGGGTTCTTTGGCTGGGTCAGAGGGTTGTGCAGAGGTCAGCATGGATGTGTTGATCTGGGGCCGATTAGGTTAATATGATTATCTGTGATATGACACACTAGTGGAGCCAGGTGTTGAGGAGCCACAACTGTTTCACCAAAGGATCAGGGTTTATAAGTGTTGAAAGTTCAGTCTAAACTAAATATTTGTTGTAGTTTGTCATAGTTAATTAATAGTTCTAAACCTTGGCCTACAAATTCCGTTTTTGCACTTTAGAGAATCAATAAAAACTTCAAAAAGAGTGCATGTGTGTTTAAAAAAAAATAATAATCTAGTATTTCCTATGGTGTGATTGAAAGGTAGTTGTCTTGTATTTTTAGCTAAATAGAGTCACATTGAAACAGTCAAAGAGTGACGTTCTGCTGTGGATTGGGCAATGTTAGGACTGAGCATGCTATAGTCTGAAAATGTGCTTTTTAAAAACAGACTACACTTTTTACACTACATAAATATAATATTTAATGCTATGCAATTTGAAAGTATTCAGAATACAAAATTTGGATTACAATACAAAAAAAAGTATACTGTAACTAAATATATTTTTGAAAGTATTCTAAAGATGTTCTGTCTTGTGATGTCATAAGCAGTTTTAACTGCCTCACCTCACCTATAATATTTGAACAGTTTTGTTTTAACACTTGTTCAGTTTAAATTGCTGTAGAAACACATTTTTGTTCACAAACATTATTCAAGAGAACAACACATAGGATTTGTGAGCTTGACATGTGGAAGTGATATAAAACATAACTCCAGGTATGAATGTATATAGACCTTTTAAATATTACGAACAAAACAGCACGACATTGGTAAACCACAAGAGACTGTAAATGTACTGTGCAGCAATAAAAGAAATGAACATCAGTAAATTTCATTGCCACAGAGTGTGTGCGTGGTTTGATGCCATTTAAAACTGAAACACAGCTACATGTTCATGATTTCCCCTGGTGTAGAGATGTGTGCAGCCCCACTCTTTGGACAAAGTGTTTGCTGTTGAAACACCTGCATGTCAGGGGTCTTCTCCAGGACCCACAGGTCTAGAGGCCGAGGCTGGAGCTTCCTTCACCTGAGCCCTGTGGCAACCTTAGCTTTTGTCTCGAGGAGCTTGCAGTACTCATGTTCCTCACTACCATCCCGGCTACGTAAAATTATACCCTAACTACACGGGGTCCAGCAGTGGTCATGACCACAAGAGCATGTGAGAACATTCATTTGTGTGTGAGTTTTGTTGTCGCATGTTGCTAATTGAGTGACAGGGTGGACATTGGTGATCTGTAGCAGAGAGGAGCTGAAAAGTGCACCTGCAGTAGTGCCCTGCCTTGAGTGCTCACCTCTGATCTTAAACATGTAATACTAAACCATGACATAAAGCAAGGAAGCAGTGATGCTCCTGTGTGAACTTGTATCTTGGCTTTTCTCAAACTTTGCGTGTGACCTCTGTTGCTTAATGTGGGTAACTTACTCTATGATCTTTTTTAGACAGTTTTTCAAGTGCTTGATTGAAAATGCATAACTTCCTCGAGAACTGAACAATAGAATACTATGACGAGAGTTCACACACAGATATCAGGAAGTACAGAAAAGTCTGTTTGGCAGTTTCAGTTCTGAACAGGCAGCTGTGAAGAACATTACTGATGACGCCAGTGTTGCTCTGAGAGACTTACAGTTTATGTTGGTGCTGAGAATGCCGAAACAGTCTCCTTGCTCACTCCAGCTGTCCCTTTAAGAGCTTGAATATTAGTGGCTTATTGTTATTACTGCCTGTTTTAAAGGCCCTGGCAAGCTGAGGGAGTAATCCACCCGTCAGCACTCACATTAATGGCCTAATTGGTCTCTTCTGTCCCAGTCAAAACGCAGGCCTCAGCCTCACGGAAATGCTAAGCCCTTAAAGCCCTTTGCACTAAATACTCCAGAAATGCATGATGTCTCCCAAAGTGGAGCCGTCACTACTCTCTTTTTCATTTCATTGTTGTCATTCTTCTTCTTGCTCCTTTCTTTCCTCCGCCATGTGCCATTTGTGGGTCAAAATGACTTACTAAGATAGTCACAGGACTCAAAGGACACCAATGCTAAGGTTCTTGTGAGAAGTTAAGTGATGAGATCAAATTAGAAGAACATCTTCAAAAACGCCTGCAGTTTTAAACATTTTTGTATTGTTCAGCTAGCATTCTTGTAACATCTAAGGAGGACAATAGCCATCATGACATTGGACATGCCTGGTTGGACTCTGGGTGAACTATAGGTGAGGAGACTGGCAGTGCAGTAGGTTAGTGTGTGGATACGGCTCATGTGTAACTGAAGCTGTCATCCAGCCTCAGGGTCAGCTCCCTAAAGCATGCCGGCTGTCTCTTTTAATAGACTAAACACATATGTCTGCCTATGGCAACACGAAGAGGAGGTGGAGTGTCAACTGACTTCATTAGTCTGTCACCCTGTTCAAATGGTTAATGGGAATTGACCAATATTTCAGCAACATGTTTCTCTGACTGTCTTCATCATTTGTCAATTAACATGTGGAATATTTAGACTTTAACCTTTTACAATGACATACCTTTTGTAGCTAACTAACTAGCTAACTAGTAATTTCATTGGTTTTACGTACCATTTGCTAAGAACAATTCTATATGCATTATTCAGTGTTGCAAAATAAATTTGGATTTAGATCCATATATTAGATCTTTTTTTTTTTTCTAATGGTCTTATATATTGATTCATTTTTGTCTTTAATTCTGAATTTATCTTTAAATTGAATTGACTTCCCTGGTGCCTCACTATGTAACAGAAAAAAACAAAGAAACAAATAGTTAATATGCTATGGCACTATATATGATTTTCAGTTTCATTCCAACATAAATGTACAACCACTGAAAATGCTATTGTCTTTTGTTGTTGTTAAGGGGGACTTGTTTGAAGAGGTACTTTATCCTGTGTTAGTCAGGCTGCTACAGTAGATGAAAAAGGAGAAGACTGGTGTGTGTTTGTGTGGGAACAGCAGAGGTCAGGGGTCAGCGGGGTAGACTTGCACCAGAAGGGGTCCAGGAGAGCGGTGCAGAAGTCTTCCTGCCTGCGCTGTACCTTGGAGGGCTGCTGGCGGGCTGTGCTGTTAAACTTGGCCTTGCCGTCACTTTATTGTAACCCAACACTGCACAGAGGGGCCTGACAGACCCAGGGCTGAGCGGGGGGGCTGGGGAGCTGGAGGGTGGGGGCCCGCTGGGATAAAGAGTGCATTTCAAACCCATCAGTGTCAGTTAGTTCACTAAGTGGTGACATAATCACCATCGCCATGGCTGCTCCTTTGGGACCATACAGGCAGGAAAGCACAGAATGCCCAGAGGTCCCTGCTCTGCCCTACACACCACCCCAAACTGAACCATGAGGCCTGGGGACCGGGACCACTGCCCTGGTAAGCTCTCACAATAGGACAGAAATTAATGTGTTATTACAGATTTATTGATTGATTTATATTACAGTTAAACAAGACCTTGTGGTTTGTTTTTTATCATGAATATAGTATATAGTACCGTGTACTCCATATAATTATAATTATAAAAGTGCTTCCCATATTAGTAAAAAAGCGCAGCAGAAGTGATTCGCCTAAACACCTCAAGCGCCTCAACCTCCGACCATGACCAAGCGTTTCCTAACCTGCGTGTTATTGGTTGTTGGGGAAACTGAAGTGCCCGGAGGAAACCACCCAGACACGGGGAGGAACATGCAAACTCCATTCCTCCATTCACTCTTTGACTCACTGTAGTATGCAATTTGACTAACCACAGCTGCCCTAGATTTTTTTGATGTAAAAGTGGCTGCTAATCTGTGACAATGCACCACTAACAGTGATGCTAACATACATTATGCTGTCTGCTTTGATTTGAACCACGCTCATATCGTCATTTGTTCAGGTTCATCCTGTATGTCATGCCATGGGCTGAAAGGATAGTCTTATTACTTACATGATGTGGACATAGAGGTTCAGTTATGTGTTATCTTTGCTGACACAAGTATATATCAAGTACTCAAAAGAAAAATCTTGCGTTCTGTGTTTTTTATCAATCTCTAGCTTCTACGTCTTACCATTCTAACCAATGAGAGCTGCTTCGCGGTCCAATCCCAAACATGATGGTTATCAAGTAAAAGCTATGTGACCTTACCCTGTGAACAAGTATACTGCCAAATGTGAAATATACAAGTGTTCCAGTTTCGACTCTATCTTGTCCAAATGAGTGTGTAAAATGTAAACATACTCTAGCGTTTGGATGTTTTCTATCGGCTTAGACTATCTAACCAAGGACAAGACAAAAGAGCTTATCAAACAACTCGATAAGTCAGCAGTCAATTAAGATACGGCCTCTCTATCACAACTGTTTTTGCTGTCACCATCTAAAAGTGTGTGCTCTGTAATACCTCAGGATAAGGACAGGCTTGTCAGACCATATTCTAAACTGTGCACAAATGTTAGTGCTCTTTTCTTTGAACATGAACCCATCTGATACAGCGGGCACTAGATGGCACTAATGAATGGTTGTACAATACTTGCTTCAGTTAAGTTAAGCATATTCGAATGAAACACATTTTTGCCTAAATTAAAAATACAACATAATAACAATTTCAAAAGTCTGCGGATGCTATAAGACTTAGATTTGTGGATGATGTGACATGAAAACAATCAGATTCAGAGCAAAAAAAAAATGCTTTTGAAGTAAAGTAAAGAAAACCTAATCTTAAGTTTAAAATAAAAACTAAAACAGCAACACTATTAAAGCTTTACTTTACATATCTTCTCTATAACCTCACATTATCTTCCTTATTTGAAAGATTTGCTTCACCAGCACTTTCCGGCCTAAGCTGTGGTGCTCATGAGACTAAAGGGAGCAGAGTGATAATGGCAGATCTCGATGGCTTATTGTAGTTATCGCCGAGGTTCATGATCTGACCAAACTCGACCTGCAATCGTCCATCTGGGTATCGTCTGCCACCGCGCCCTTCTGTAATGAACCAACTTATCTCAGAGGTTCAATCTAAAATGACAACAATAAAGGCACTGCATTCACACAAAAGGTGCTTTGGAATTTGGGTTCATGTGCTTACAAAATGTTTCAGTGAGGACAACATAAAAATCAGTTGCTTTTACATGTTTGCTGTCATTTTCCCGCACATTTCCCATGGCGTATTTTCACTTTCCTTGTGTGCCATGATTTGCATATTGCACATAATGTATCAAAAAATAAATAAATCTGTTTTGCGTGTTTTTAGTGCAAGATTGCTTTCTAATGCCAAACACTTAATAACAATTCACCTAATTCAGCTTTTATAATAATTTAAAGATAACTTAAGGAAAATCTATAAATGCTAGTTGATTGTAACTTTTGCAGAATACAGTAAAGCACATGTGCCACTGTGCTGTAAGAACAACCACAATATAACCTAGAAGTGATAGCATCTTTCCATTCGCACACTTTGGTCTCATTAACAGCTGAAAACTAGAAAATAAAGAACGAAAACATCTGATTTCAAAGATTAGATCAAGTGACAAAAGGTGTTTTATCTCCAAGAACACATCCTTGAGTTCTTTCTCTTTTTCTGAAGGCTGCCATATAAGGTCGTGTGTCTCTTTATGTGGTTCAAGCAAATGATGAGAGCAGACAAGGGGAAACAGACACAGAAGCACTCACGCACACGTTTAGTACCATTAAGATCCACGCACACAGAAGACATGGAGGATAAACTTATTATTTCAAATAATGTAAGCTGAGCAATATGTTTTTGATCTTGTGTATGTGCTCCGTTAGAATTCATGAACATGTTCAATTGTTCTAGTATTATCAGAGAGAGAAATAAATAAAACAACATTAAAAGTATAGTTATCTCTAACATTTTGTGAATTATTAAATACATTATATTTTTTCCTGTAAAACAAAACCTATGTTTCACAATTTAATGGATTTTTCATAATTATCTATTAAACTTTACTTAAGGTAATAAGCAAATCAAAACACTATAAAGTATGCATGTTCATGATTTGATTTGAAGTACTTAACGAACAGATTCATGGTTAATAAAATACTATTGCAACATTTTATATTATACGAGTATTTGTAAATCTATGCACCATCTTTTCCCGCCACATTTGTTTATCAGATGTGCTGAATATTGTGTATGAGGTGATAAGGTCTTATCGAGCCTTTCCCTCTGTTAACGCTGCTGAATATTTTATCCAGCATGGATTATAATGACTAATTTAGCTCACTCACAGCCATATCACCCAACGAGGCTTTAATAATTTAGCAGCAAAATGTAATTCTAAACACCTAAAACGACAACAAAAAATGATGTCACAAAGTTTGAAAACTGCCGTCTTGTTGTAAGTCACAGAAAATATCAAATCAACTCAACATCAGACTAGACTTGAGCATAAACCTAAAATTTCACCTTTAAATAAAAAAGATCAAGTATCACTTGTGATGTGGTGGGTTGAAAGTCTTTCCATGAATAGCTCAATGACAAAAACAATCACTAGAAACAGCCCCATTATGTATCACTGTTTCATACTTAGAATGCCACTCGTCTGTGAACTCATAGGACTGCTGCAACTTTTTCCAGTCTGAGAAAAGGCTTCTGAATTACTGTCAAGAATTATTGCATTGCAAAATTAAATTAAATTACAAATTGATAAAACAATACAGACATGAGGACACATTATATACACATGAGAGTAATCATTTAAAATTGAACATTTCAAGTATTAGTTTAAAAAACTGAGTTGTTCTGAGATGTATGCATTTGATAAACATTGTATGTCCTCACGTTATCTATAGTGTTTAGTGGTGGCCACAAAAAACACAAATCAACAACATTTAGTTTTAAAAGAAAATGACAATGAAATAATGTGAAATCTAAAAAGTCTTTTGTGAAAATGGCCGCAGACATGCGATGGAGGGCAGTGCTGCCACATGAGTCTTGAATACCAATGCTCTTCTGGCCTTTTGCATGTTTTATCCAGCGCACTTTGAACAGTAGAGTTAGCCTAAGACAAAATAATACAGATCATATAAGTTTAGATGGAATTTTCTTAACCCATTCCTTTTATTATTCCGAACGGGCAGCGTACACTGCACGCTTAGGAAATGGGAATAATCTCGTGCAGCAGATTAAGTGGATTAATTAGGGTTTTATTCATCAGGGTGAATTGGTACCTAAAGAGCTTCCCTCTGCAATGACAAGGATTTTTCACCCTCAATTACCGTAGGCCGTGGAAGACTGCACTGCACGTACGCTGTAAGGAAAGGAACCCAACTCTTTTGCATAAACAGAAAATGTGCGCCACATATTAGACCTTTTGGATTTGTAACTCAGAAATTGCACAAGGTGAAGTGAGAGCTGAGAATCATCTGATCTGCGTCCACATCGTTAGACCCATCTCTTATCTCCTCATCACTTTCCACTCTGTATCTGAACACTGTCACACACTCTCACTCTCAGGCCCGCAACAGTGATGTGCGCTTGTTTTTACTCCATTTCATACAAGCCACATAAACAACTTGGTCTAGAGAGCAGTCCACTAAATGTTAAAGGTTTGCCCCCCATTCAATATTTTCCAAGTGATATGTTTTTTATTGCACGTGTCCATCTTTCAGCTGTTCTTGAACTGTGCATTGCAACACTATAAACTAATAATAATATATTTATAAGTCAATTTAAATAACTTTTGTAATTAAATGACTGGGTAAAGAAGTAAATTGATATATATTTAATTTAAATTGGATTAGCTAAATATTCTAGTTGAAAATTAGTACAGTTTGTCCTTAAAGTAAAAGCAACACTTAGACCACAATAAATGAAAATTAGACCTCTGCGTACTGTCTGAAATAAAATAAAAAGCATGTTATTTTTCTTGAGAGCCAAATGCTACATTTTGATTGTCTATGTTGGATGGTCACTTTCAGTCTCATTGCTCATTGCTGTCTGTTACATTTTTAAGACTTGTTGCAGACAACAAATATGCATGCTATATTACTATGTGTTTGAGGATGAGAGCTATAGAACTAGTTGGACCTACTTCAGGTTTTTGCAGTGTGAAAATCAGCTAGCTACCCCATCATTATCAATGGTCAGTCTTTAAAATATTGATTACACTGGTAGGCATATATTGAAACAAAACCTGATAATAGACCAAAAATGGACTCTGATTAAAGCTGAGCGTTTTCTTATCAACACAAATATTTTTTTTTTATATAAAGCTTTTTTTTATTCTTAAAAAAAAAATTAAAAAAATAGACAAGACTTTTGATTCAATACGACAGAAGCTTCTCACATTCAAACCGTAGCTTTCTCAGGTTCCAGCTTCAGACAAAAACAAGTGAAGAAGCCTATCCCAAATGGGATGGCAGATAACAGGAGAATACAGAGGAGATCCATGGCCCAGCAGGGCGTTCAGTGAACAGGTCAGGCTTAATGCTCGGCTGGACAAATGCCTGATACTCATCAGTTTTTGTCAGCTCACACACAGGTGTGCAACTGAATATTTTAGACTGTTCTAAAATAAAAACAATCTATGATGGAACATTGTGTATTGGGAAAAAATTGTTTAAAAAATATTTGGTGAATGGTAATTAACCAAATAATTTAACACTGACACTTGGATTGCAGGTTGACAATCAAACTAAATGGAAGCAGCATGTCTCAAAAACGTTTGACTAAAGTATTTAAAAAAATGTAAGAAAAACACTGAAGTATTATGCTCTTAGTAGTGTAAGCATCAGAATTGGACATTTTAGTAAAAACGTCCTGATTTGAAGTTATAAACACATGTAGTAAGTGTTATCCCGTGTGACAGAGAGCTAAAATGTCCCACACAGCAGTTTCAGTGGCTCTACACTGTACTTACTGTACTCGTATCACTGTGCCAAGGCAAAGCCATGACTACCGGCACATGGTCTAAATAAAACTTCAATGCAACATGACCTAGAATGACAACATGAATGCTTTCTACCATCACTTTGATGAAATGTTTGAAATCTCCTTAAAGGTAACAGCTTACTACACAATTCATAAAACAAAACTGACACTACCAGAAACAAACAAACATTAATAAACATAAGCATAGATGCTTAATGCAATTTTAGACCACAAGATCAAAGCCAGAGCTTTCAGTCAACACTGAAACTGTTCAAATATGCTTTATTTGACATGTTGGCGATACAGTATGGTTGCTTGCCACTGTAAAGTTGTAAAGATATATAGTAGTAACTTCCCTTTCCTCTGTGAGACTTTCTCTGCTAAAGTAGGTCAGATGGGATTTCCTGCCTCTCCAGCAACACCTAGTCTCTGCCAAACTTATTAATTTGTTTAATTAAATTATTAAGTTAAGTCTTTTGTCTAGTATTACTAAAGATGGACACAAATAACAAACATAACAAAAAATGTATGTATTTATTATTTCTAAATTAAAGGTTCACTAACTTGAAGCATTCTACTTGGAGTTGTGCACTTACAGAGTTGTTGATCCCATCTCACGAGAAAGTGTATATACTGTATACCATGAAATAACACAGGACATGTCAATAGCATATGATGAGCACAATTTCATGTCATTTTTGTGTAAATATGACGCACGTTGTAGCTCCAGTTCATTTCTATGGTGGTTGTAAAGATATCCTAATCTTAACCTACCCCAAACCCAGACCTAAACTTACCCATTTTAGGAACTTGAAGCCTACCCGTATCCATTAAACCTAAAGAAAATGTCCCTATGTGGCTTCAACCAAAACTTGTGTGTATTTTACATACATGCCAAATATAGTGCGTAACAAATATACGTACTCATCATATGCAATTTAATAAGAAGGCTACCACAGAGGAATTATTGGTCGACGTCACGTTCTGCTCTACTGCTAATGCCTCATGCAGAAAGAGACGCTGTCCATCTAGTTGGCTGGGGAAACTTCTTTGATCAAAACACAAAATGGGATGAGAGCTAGTTTTTTTGATCAGGTATGAACCGGTATAACAGATCTGATGATCTTTCTCCTGAAGCTTGAGACAGTGTTTTGTCAACGTTTTTTCACTGACCTCGGCTGTAGGGTTGAATTTTATTCATTGAAGAATTAGCAGCATACCTTTTGTTTTCGCACAGTGTTAAATTCTTGAATTGAACAACAGAACTCGCTCGAGTTGTTGCTATAGTTTGGTCAATTTGCACTTTCTGCATACCAGGTACGCGTGCATCTTTAGTGTTGATAAACAGATATTTCCTCTAAGTATACGGTTTCTTGTGATACTATGTTGGACCGTAAGGGCTTAAATTGATCTTGTATTCAATTATAGCTGTCCAAAAGTCCTTGAAAAACATGCATTCTAATGGAAACAGAGTCACTATCCACAGAGTTTAATTTATGAAGACCTTATGTTATGCCTAATTTTTTAGGTATATATATATATATATATATATATATATAATATATAGATAGATAGATAGATAGATAGATAGATAGATATAGATAATAGATAGATAGATAGATAGATAGATAGATAGATAGATAGATAGATAGATAGATAGATAGATAATATACCCACCTTCAGGTGGCGACCCCTTCACCTTAAAGGTTGCATTTAGTTGCCCATTTAGTGCCCAAGTTTGTGCTCAAAACAAAGAGCTATTTTCATTCTGAATTAGTTATGAAGAACCCAGCACTTACCTTACGCATTACATGAAGCGGTGCGTTTTAAAACCAATATCCAGCGACAACAGCTTTCATTGAAGATCTGTTGTTCTATGCTTGTTGGAGCTCTGCGTTATGTCCCAAAGTGGGTTACACAAAAAAGTCAACTGACACAGATTTCTTAACATATTCAAGACAGTTATGGTTGGCAAACTCGCACCCTTCATCACTTTATTGTTAGTTAAAAGCCCCAAGAAAAGATGTCCCATCTCAACATGATGTGAACAGAAAAGATGTGGCTCTGTAGATGTAAAAACACTACATTGTACACTATAGTTTGACGGCTGCTATTCTTTTAATTTTCCCCCGAGAGTGTCAAAACAGCCCACAGTGCCTGAGATCAAAGCGGCACTCGCTGTGGTTGAGGGGGAGGGGATAGTTTTCTTTCTTTTCTTTACAGCAACATGACAAAATTATTAATCACAAAGAACAACTGATGTGGGATCACAGAAAAAGAAAGGCAATAAGAAGTAAAGGGTGAACACTCTCCTTTGCCCAAATAGGCCTTGTTTACACACAAGGCCACACACACACCTGCTGCACACACAAGCAGAGTCATAATGAAAGGATGTTGTTGTAAGGATTATACAGTTTCGTTGTTTTTCACATCGATCTCTCTATATGAATAATTTTCCCTTTTGGGTCAATACTGAGAAAAAAACAGGTTCAAAAGCCTCTCTAAGAATTGTGCAGTCATCAATACAAAGAAAATGTTAACAGGGTATCTCCAATAAAATACAGGGAGGGGAGAAAGAATGTGATTTTAATGTTCACTTGAATAGAGGTGAGATTAGAGTCCATTGTAATATTGTGCCAGCTCTGAGCAAATACTGACTAATATGGCTGATCTACAGCTCTCAGTAGTAGATGTGATGATGAAAAGATAATGTGTTTCCTTCCTCCAGGATGTCTTCTAAACCCACTCTGTCGGACTGACGTGGGCATTCTCTGTATTGGCTTTCACACTTGCCCTGTCATTCACGGACAATACTGAGTCACATTTCACTTTCAAAGGCCTCTCCAGGAATTGTGTATTCGCAGAGAAGACATCAAAAAATGCCAAACTTCACAAGTCACAGGTGACAATAGGAAAAGTGAGGAGATTGCTACCAGATTTTTCCTTTTTCATGCAAGGATTCCCATGGCACACAATCTACTAAAACATGGTGGTGTTTTTGTCTTATATATTTGATTCTTTTTTGCCTTCGCTGGTTCAAACATTTGTTCAGGACAATCCAAAATGGCAATTTACAGTTTAACTTTAAATAACTATCAGACTGTGTTACGAGAAACACCTGACAATACCTCAAGGTGCACAAGTGGTTGAAAATGAAAGTTGTGTGCAACAAAACAGGCATATCCTTTATGAAATCAGTTACTTAATAAATTGTACAGCTAGTGTCGCAGCTGTTTTGGTTTATATTGTTTGATATTTTTATGAAGTTCATACAATATTCTGAATTCACCATTTGTTAAGTGTATGATGTCTGTGATGTATAAGGCCACATAGATTGTATTATAATAAAATATATTTATATATATTTTTTTAGCAAAGACATAACTCAGAAGCTGAACTTGCTTTTTGCTCCAGTAGAGGCGATATGTATCGACAAAGCCCTGTCCTGTATTGCTACATTCGTAAGTTAAAAACCTCTGAGTACTGACTTACTAGAATCTTATTGGTCCGTACGTTGTTGCTATCCATGGTCTCACTTGGAGTTTAACCTCAGAGCAGATTCCTCTCACGCTGTGACAGCAGACCTAGCCTGCACCAGGGAGAATTACCTCTCATAATTATACTGCAATTATAACCGTTATTATTACCATGATAGTATCAGCCGCATTATTCTAAAAAAGTAGTGGAGATGAGTCTGAGGATGGAGAGAAGGCTTTAGAGTCTCCAGAGGGATTGGTGACAGCGATGTGAAACAAAGGCGGCAAATGGACAGAAAACCTGTCTAATTAAGCAAAAGAGAAAAGATGGTGTCTGTAGTAATTAGAAAAGTGCTGAAGATTCTTAACTCCAAGTCATGTCTTTTCACTTGAACCATTTTAGAAAGTTTTGTTGGGTAGTAACTTTCGTGTTTTCCAGATAAATATATGTAATTGTTTTTCTTTTTGTTTTTGTTTCAAATTATTATTAAAACTAGATTTTTTATAATCTGATTTAATGTCTTCTTTTTTTCTGTGTTTCATTATGCAAGAGACTATGCCCTACACTGGAAAAAGTGCTTACTGAATAGTCTTACTTGAATAGTTAGTAAATGGTAAATAATAAATAATATTATATAATAAAACATAAAATAATTGTCTTGTTTAAAAAGAAAAAAATAAATAAGGACATAACACAGCTGCCTGAAACACAATAAATATGACATTATTATTTTAAGCATCAATTTGATTTTGAAATGCTTCACCATAAAGCTTGGGTTATCATTATCATCCCTCTGACAATGCAACAACTGAATATATATTAATGTTACTGCATAAACAGAACAAAGATGCAAACACAACTAGGTTTGCCTCTGTACTGTATAAATAAGATTGTATACTGCATCAGGAGTTTAGTTATCGCTCACAAAACCCAAAATAACACATGTTTTTTTTTAAAAAAAAAGCCTTTTTATCCTGCAAAGCGCCTCCGTCCCGGCCGCCATGATCTGATGTATGCTTTGAGAGTGGAGCAGGATGGCAGCAGACAGCACATCTGCCCTTAATATCCGCCTGGTGTGTTGCACAAAGTGGACTCTCTTAGTTCCAGCCATGGGCCCGACAGGCTGCACAGCGGGCACAGCTCATTCTCCAAACACAATTCGGAAAAGGCTCTTGTTTATTCAACCATTCAAGACCTGGATGGGAGAGATAATGTCTGCATAGGTTTAAGTCTACCAACTCTGCAGCCACAAACATCTGCCTCTGAGTTTTTCAGTTGTGCAAACCGACCAAGAGTTGGAAATGGAACCTTTTGGAGGCTAAAATGCAAACACATGCAACAAATAAATACACTCATGAGACAACATTCAGCCGCGCAGAAGAGGTGCCCTGAGACATTATAAGAAAAACGTCATCTATAAAGAAATGACATATGTTTTGTGCCAGTCTCAAGCTTGGAAACAGTCATGTTTGGAAATGTATCAAACTTCAAAGACACCAGCGAAATATTGTTGTCATGGTGCTGAAAGGAATGTGGTTAAAGGGGATGTATGTCTATCTCAAAGTTTTATTTGATTGAATGAGCTGATGCTGTTTTCACCTAGCACCTATCCATGTCTACTCCTACATATAGGATTTAAAATTATCATGTAGACACTTTTGAAATCTGTTGAAAATCTGTTGTTTTAAACAATAATTCAATTGACTTGTTTCTAATTCCTTTTTTGATATTGGATAATTCTTTCACAGCATTTACAGCTTTTCAAATTGCACTACTTTGAAAAAAACATACTTTTTTGTTTGTTTTTTGCAATGTACTAATACAGAGGTAAATATTTGCCTTCCAAAAGGTGCATGCGATTTATTTATGTATCTATTTGTATGGGGAAGGGGGTGGTGGTGTTCACTTTTGTCCATTTGAAACATTTCTTCATCGTACAATCTCGTCCTATCACTCTCTCTGAGGTCAATGTATGAAAAAATAATAAAATGCTTCAGAGCAACAAAAATGATTTATAGCCGCTGTATTTCTGATATGAAATGGCTGGGTGGTATCTGGGCCCAGTGCCATTAGTTATTTTTGAAAGCCCCTGTGATTGTAGGCAGCCACATCATCCTAAAACACCTAAAAAAGCACAATAAAGCACCTTGAGCTGTGATTGGGATCTCACTCATCTTCTCTGCTCACGAAGACAAATGCATTTGCAGAAGTGCTATGAAAGAGGGCCCTGACTGTTAATACATTCTTCTGCATCATCCTCCTGCCACGGCGCACCATCGCTTCTGACAACGGCATCATTTAAAACACTCTAATATATTCATTTGACTGTTTTTATCCACAGTAGTATTCACTCACCGATGCAAATAACGAATGTGTTTTTCTATGAAATATTGCTTCCTTGCAAATGGCATATTTCGCTGCATCTGTGGCTGTCAATTGCATGTTAATGAAACCATGAGAAAATCTTGATAGCAGAATACTGAGCAACAAGACAGATCAGATTATCAGCCAGTGGCCATGCAAATGCACGGAAGTCACAACTCAACATGGACTGTATATAAACTTGTGTTGCAAAATTAACCCAATAAAAAAATAATTTTGCTTTGATAGATAATAACAAATTAATGTATACAAAATAATAAGTTATTTTAAATGTTTATGTCCTTGTTCGCCTTTTTCTAATTTTTGGTTTGAACGGCAAACCACAGATTCTAGTCTAAAAAAGTTTTTGTTTCCAGTTTATATAGAAATACATAAAAGAACAATCAATAATAATTTTAAAAATTTAGACAAAATTCCAAATTGTGCAATTCCTTCATTATCGTCATCATCATCCTCCTCCTCATCATCATCCTCATCATCATCCTCATCATCCTCCTCCTCATCCTCCTCCTCCTCATCATCATCATCATCATCATCATCATCATCCCTATCATCATCCTCATCATCAGCATCATCATCAGCATCATCACTCGTAGTAGTATTAGCAGTAATAGAGTATTTATAAACATCTGTAGCCGTTTATCTGTTATTCTAATAAATATCCTCTAAAAGGTAAACCTCTATTAGAGCTATAGGGCTACACACACACTATGCAAACAAAACATGGTGTGATAAAATTGCTTCATTTGGGGTTTTCTGTGTTTTTCCCCTGATGGCACAGATGAGCTGAACCTCCTTATCATTTCTTCTATAAACTCTATCAGTGTCTCTCATCTTGTGTCTCTGCACAAAGTAGGAAAGGAGTGTGACAGAGGGGGAAGAATGAAGGATGATAAACATCATTGCTAGTGCTACTGCAGCCACATTCAAGTATCTAAACCTGTGGCAGTGGACAGCAATGCATCCTCACCACATCGACACACATATCAAAGAAGGCCAACGCTCTGACTAGGCCTTATCTCTTGCTGAACAAATGTGCAAAGCTTCCACAGCAGGACTGCCATTAAAAGTTACACAGAAAATCAAACTAAGGCTTTTCTGAGCACATTCTCATTGATGGCCCAAACCCTTATCTTCACTCGCACAATTCCGCTTAAATATGAAAATGAACAGAAATCTTTGTAAAGTTCTTTTTTTTTCACAACATCATCACTTTGCATGAGTAAAAGGCGCTCCAGTTAATGGCTAAACTGCACGCCGGGGTATCATAGTTTATAGATTGTGAAAATGATAAACAAACGATGTAGGACAGAGCTTTGGGAGTACGTACTTCTTTTTATTTGTGTGAGTCTGATACTATTCCAATTGACTTTCTGAATTGTGAAATCTCCTCTGTGAGTCCTAGACTGAATCTCGTCATGCCTCTAGACCTCTCAGATCTCCAAACCTCTGACAACGCAGTCTGCTCCTTTGTCATTAATGCAGCGGAAGTGTAAAAAGCTTTACTAAACATGCTTCTGTATTACATTATCTGACAATAAATACTAATCTCTTTGCAATGTCTCGATGCACAGAGTTGACTCACAAGACAACTCTTAAAAGAGCAGTTAAATAATTCATTTTAATACAATGCTTTAGATAAAAAGTAGAATCTCTAAGGTCTGTTTGATTATTTCCCGTATGTGATTTTCTTTGTAGCCAATTGATGGAGTTCTAACTCAAATTCTCACACTGAAAAAACGGATTTTTGAGGGTAGTAATATTTATAATATATAAATAAATAGTTTTTACTCACTAAAATAGACTCCTGCCAAATAAATACAAATTGTATTTAAAAGTATTACATTTAAATGTTTTTATTCTTTAAAGTTTTTAATCTCTGAATATATTAACATTTATTGTAATATTCCCTTTACCTTCTAGAGCAAAATGTAAAAACTGTGAGTAAATATTACTCCAGAAATCACTTAAGCGTTTGAATGGCTAAATGCAGGAGCAATGTAACATTTAATAGATTATTTTCTTTAGCTGTCCTAGTTAAATGTAAAAAGTGTGAGTAAATGTCAAATGTAAAAATCACTAAATGGTTTAAATCCTGCACATGCTCAGTAGAGAGCAGGACAGTTAGCAGGAGCTGCTGCACAGACATGAACAGGATCATCTCCACACACTTTTGGGAGAAAATGAAGGATTTTTACACTTCTAACTACTACTACGTCTTCTCAGGTGAGTCTCAAGTCTTATCTGGTTTACTGTGAGTTACATTTGGCCAGTACTTTTGTAGAAATGTGCTCTGTTAGCCCCATACAATGTGCACTGTTAGCATTAGCTTTTACAAACATGATTTTGTTTAGGTTTTACAATGAAATGTCTTGATTTTAGCCACATACAGTTGCTCAGAGCAACATTAGGCGGTGCACTTTGTCCAAGTGTTATTTCAAGTCACAGAAAAATGTAGCTTTGACACATTGTGCATTGTTGTTGTTATGCTAATTAGCTGCACAATCTAGCAGTGCTAACATGCACACATGTGGACTACATACAGCATGAGAACAGACCACAGTGAGAGCAGGACATTTGTCTCACTGTGGAACATTAGAAAAGTACTTTTTGTTGTCTTAGGACAGAAATCAGCTTCACTCAAACACAAACACAACAGTGCTATTCATTTAGTACATGAAAACTGTGTTTTTACTCATGTAAACATTGTGTTGTCTCTTGCAGATGAAATGACCGAAAAAATCTTCAAGCAAGTAATTTTGCCCTCAAGTTCTTCTAACATTGGGTAAGTAAGCATTTTTTAAATATAAGGCCAGTTGTCCTGTTTTATTCTTGTTAAAATACTAACTATGACTGTGTTGTTCTTGTGTTTTACAGATGTGAGAACATGGAGACGTTTGACCGATGTTACATCTGCCAACATTCAGTAAGTTAAATAAATATTTGAAGCTAAAAGCTCAGCTGATGGTGGGAGAGTGAATGAACGGACTAACATAAAGATGAACTGTGTCTTCCTCCACAGGAGCAGGTTGGAGTCAGGACTGTTGCTGTTTGGACAAAGAGAAAATACCAAGAGAACAGTAACAGGTAAACACGTGACTTCAGTGTTTTTGTGCTTCTTGAGCTTGTTCTAATGGTACCTACAACTACACCTTTAGTTTTCTTTGATGGCACTTAGTGTAAAATGTTTCATCTTTCAATTTCTATGTAAAACCCATTAAAATATTAAAATATTATGGAAACATTTTGACCAGGCAGTTTGTTTGAATCCCCTTTTTAACTGTGAAATGTCTGTTGTTCTGTGTTCAGGTGAACTCCAGCTGTCTCCAAGTGTCCTGCTGCTGTGAAGGAACTCACACAAATATAAATTCTGAAAAAAACTACATTTACTGTGAGTTGTATTATTCTTTGAAAATGTTTTAATAAAATGATTTTTAATATTTCATTTTGTCATTTTTGTGGAAAACCAAGTAGAAAAGCAAAAAAAAAAAATTACTATAAAAAATTAAGTAACTTTTAAACATATATAGTACATACCGACATAAAAAATATGTTAAGAAAATTATTTAAATTTTAAACAATATAAATACATAAGGGGTATGTAAAAAATTCAAAACCTTACTTGTTTTTTAACTTTAAATTTTACTTAATTTTTTTGGGTAAAACAATACTAAAATGTACTCAATTAATCAGAATAAATCTTACACTATGAACATTAGCAAAAATTATGTCAACTCTGGTATTAAAACGTAAAGAATAAAAAATATTGCAAATTGTCGCGAGAATTTTTTTAATTAAATCTTAATAGTTGTTTTTTTCAGTGCATGTGCAAAAGAGTCATAAAACATTTTGTTTACAGTGGGCTCAAATTGAACTTTCACACACCTACTGTATATGATTTTACATCTCAACGGGTTCATGTTTGCATATGATACACTTATTTGTAGTACCACGTATGCTAGCTGTTTTACCACTATGCAAGCCTGTTAACCTTAATCTCCCTTGGCTTTAACCTTGCCATTCTCCAGCTCTATCTCCTCCTTCTTTGCCCATTGTTCCATCTCTGCGTTTGTTTATTCGCAGCTCTATCCCCGCCTCTCTGATGAGTGTTTTTATCTTGCGGCCCACCTTTTCACACCACCGCGGTCACAATCACAAGTATCACCCGTAATTATCTTTGCCATATTCCCCCTTCTTTCCTATCGCCGCCATTCATCTGAGCAGAGGAATTCTAAGCAGTTTCAAGTGAGGAAGCCTTTCCCAGAGGATGAGGAGGATAGGGGCAAGAGGAAGAAGGACCTATAGGTAGATCTGTGGTGTCACTGGTAGGCTGGACCTGTATCTCCAAGTCGTATGTGTAATTACAGTGTTTTCTTTATCTGCCATCGTCTTTGCATCGCGTCCCCTTTCATACTGGGGCCTCTTGCATCACATAATATAGTTGTGCTCTCTGTCAAAGTCGCTCTGACCTTGCCCGTTTTCCACTCTACTATTGTGCCAATAAAGAAAACCAATTAATTACTTATCCGTCCATCTCAATGTCAAGCCTTTACCGCCGTGTACTATTATGTCTATTTTTTCGACATGGTGTTAATTAACTCTGGTTTCACAGTTTTCTTGTATTTTAGAGCCTAGGCCACTGTTCGTAGTTTTGTGTTGTATTGAGTGGTTGCTGCTTGAAAAATAAATTAAATAAATAATAAAAAATCCAATAATGCCAAGCCACGCAGTGTTCCCAATTTATGCAACCTAAGAGGAGGAGTAACTATTAGAGTTTACTGAAAAAGTTAAATAGAATCCTTTGACTTCAGTTAGTGCACATCTCTCTGGCTAAAACGTGATTAATAAAAAGTATGAAGAAAAGAATATGCAAATTGGAACAGGTGAACTACACACAACCCAAATATGAAGAAAAGAGAAGTGATCCTTTCATCTAAAGGCAACATAATGTGTGTTGAAGCTCATTGGTGCTCTCCCATGACAGAACAGACTGACCATGGGGAGATAGTTCGGACCTAAACTTCAAAAGAAATGGTACAAGTATGGTGCACTGTGAAGCAGCCTGCAGACTACGTCACACTGCGGTAATGCTATGATACATACGTTGATGACTGAAGCCCTTTCCAAACATGTACTGCTAGACAGACTCAGATTTACAGAGCACCTGCTTGTTTGTTCGCAGTGATATCAAATTTTCCCGCTCATTGTTGACCCTTCCATAGCCCTAATGCTCATTGCGAGTGGGTTAGCTGTTTGTCCTGACCATATCAAATAAACGATAGATAATATTGTAAGACATAATAAATACATGAACATGAGTATTACTGCATTTAAAATCTTTTTTATTTGTGAACTTTTTAGTTACTGTCCACGCTAACAATCCCACTTCCCCTCTTCTCTCCCCGTGGAAGACGGACAGAGATCATCTGTGTGTGCTATTTGTGAAGAATGGAGATAGAAATGCACAAGTTAGAGACCAATAAGAAAGGAGAAGTACTTTTATACTGTAAGACCTGACTTTTTAAACATGATAAAATAGCAGAAACCCATACTGCCACAGTATTTTTCAGCACAGGATTTAGTTAGGTGTTGGTGAATATGAAGATTCCAGTTTTGAGCCTGCTCTAAGCTAAGGTGCCCAGACTTGCTCCAAAAAGGTACAGTATAAATAGAGGGAAAATGGAGCAGCAAAAACGGGCATACAGGGATTTGATGTACAAAAATCTGAAAGAGGTTTCATAAGAGTGTCCAGATAAGGCTTTATGAGCAGGTGAGTGGTGCTTTTGGAGTACAAGAGGATACAGCAGTAAAGTCTGCAAAAGCTCACCTCTCTATATAAAGCTTCAACACTACTTTTATTATAATGTGTAGAGAGCAAATATGACTGATAAATCAATCAACGTACTAACTGTGGCTGGCAAGGCATTGTTGCTTTTAAATTGTACTACAAGTTGAGTAACACAGACAGGGACAAACATTATCACTGCATTAGTATGTTCCTCTCCACCACGGTTTACTTAAGCAAATATCACAGCTTCTAATTATAGAGGTGGAGTTGTAGTTTGTTTGAAAAGTCACACACACACAGACACCACAAGTGCCACATCTGTCATCATAGATTTTTGTCTGTCAGTGAGTCTCTGTGTCACTCAGTTTTGTCCTTCTGTATCAGGACAAAGGCCCTGTCTCAGTTCTGACTGCAGAAAACCCTTTTACGGCCCGTCCCATACAGCACTCCCATCCCAGAGCAACAATTAGAGAAACCCAGCACCCTGCTCTGCTTCAGCCTCTTTATGGTTTCTACAAATTGTGCATCAAAACCCAGGCTGGAGTAGTCATGTAATATAATAATTGAAGACAGAGAGATGAGTTTGATTGTCTGATACCAAAGAGAGAGCTGAAAGCCTTTCTACATAGTTTAAACTGTCTTTCTTTCTTTCTTTCTTTCTTTCTTACTTTTTACTCATTTATTTAGCTGTATTTTTCCAATATGATTTTTATCTGTCATCATGTACAAAACCTTGAACCACGCAGGACTAGGTGTAATAGGATTTCTCGGAGCTCACAAAACGCCAGTCTATTCCATAGTTTAAGGCTTGAGTACATATATACATACAGTATAAATGCAAGCCAGAACAGTAAGACTGGCTTTGGATAAGTTGATAGTTTAAACTAAGGATCATCTGGAGCTGAAGGATTAGTTTTGAACAATGCATGGAGTGTAAGAATATCTTTCAAATTTAAAAATAAGTCACTGTGGCCAGTTTCTGAATAACATAATCAATGAAACAAACACAGACTATTCTAGGATACTGATTATTTATTAGACTTGAAAGCCGCAATCAGCACCTTGGAATTTATATAAATGCACTTTCTAATGTGGTAAATGAGTCTAAGTTTCATGCTGGTTGAGTGTGATTCCTCTCTTCCTGGGTGCCTCCTCTGAGTTATCTGCTCACACTTTAGCTGCCAAAGGCCTTGATTAATGGCCTGCTTTAATTAATACTCTTACAGTACTTAGAGCAGAGACCTGGCAATTAGCTTTGGCCTAAAGAGTGTAATCACCTGAGCTCATCCAGATCTTATCCAGCTCTGTCTTATGTCTGATTGACTGCTATAGGAACAGACTGGGCATGTGGAGGCCTGCACAGTCACAGACTCACTTTTGCTCCTGCTTTTGATAAATTACTTTTCAACTCCATTGAATACCTGGGTGGCAAAGTCTAGTTGTATGTCAAATGTGAGCAGTAATCATATAATATAAAGTATTGTGATTCCAGTTTTTGCAGATGCTGCTGTTAGTTACCATCTCAGCATGTGTCTGTGTGATAGTGTGTTTCATGAGTGTCACTGGTCAGATATGCACTATCAGGTGTGTGTTCTCCAAGAAAAATAAAACTTTCTTTTTTATTGAAGGAATCTTAGTGAATTACTCTGTGTTAACATTCCACACCTAGTTTCTAAAGTGTTTAGCACCATTTTCTGTTTGGAAACTAAAACAGACATAAAAACAGCATTAATTACAAAGTGATTAAGCACTCATTCTGCAGGAGGCTGTATCATTTAATTGAATGGAAAATAATGATCACAATTCCACCAACTTCCAATTAGGAAAACGGCTCAAATCTTATCAGGACATGATGCATGCGCGGCACACATCTAGAGGAGAAGCACTGCTGTACTCAGACACACTCCCACAAAACCGCAGTCGCTTTTAGACTATCAAGTCGACACGGATTATGTTGTAGATTTATTTTGTTTTACTAAAAAGCATCAGTAACATCCGTTCACAAAGACACAGACAATTACAGATTTGATAATCTATCTGTTATAAGACATTTGTTTGCCTATCTGACATGTCTGAAACAACAGCGCAAATAGGAATACACATAGATTCTCATCTTAACTTTTCCCTTGCCACTTATCACCAGCCACAAAATTCACAGACAGACAGTTTGGAAATGGACCAAGAAGCGGCACACATAGACACTTGAGCAGGCCACGGCAAATTTCTCACTTTCAGTTTCCTGTTTTTATTGGCATCAGCTGATGGGTATGATTTTGTAATATTCAAGGGAGATTGATCACACCGAATAGAACAGTTTCACAATAACAGAGAGAAAACAAGATATGGAAAGAAACAAGTGCAATGGCTTTTAACAGCAAAGCAGGGACAACATGCTCATAAATGTCTAGAAAATGCATATTCATATATATATATATATATATATATATATGAATATGCAACCCTAACCCTATATATATGTACACACAAAGAGACAAAGCAAAATACATGCCATTGACAAGCAGTTATCATATTTGCTTCCAAGATGAAAAGTTCCATATCGCTCATGGAAAGCCCTTTGGATCTTTGCAAGCCTTTCTCAAATGCGAGACACAACAGCAGTAAATCAGTAGAATGACAGCTTTGGCAGCAAAAGCACTATTCATGTCAGGGGCTTGAAAGGAGACGACAGGCAAAGCACATTTTATATTGCTTTTAATCACTAGAAACAATTGATTGATTGTGTATTTGCAGCTGTCAAATGGATATCATTAAAATGAAAGAAATAGCCATCAATTTCTCTATTTATTAGTTTAATCTTGCCAACAATTCAGGGAAGAGCAGACACACTGAATTGTCAGAAGAAAACACAAAGCAAATCTTCAGGTATGGAGCCAAATGCCTTACCAGACATTTTACACTCACATATTACCGTTTATTAGGATGGTTGAGACGGGGATATTGTCCAGGGTCTAAGAGTGACATATTAACACACATTTTACATTTAAACAGACACGGGTGGACACACACCTCCAGAGCACACATAGGCAGTGGAACAATAGTGAGACAAAGGCACAGGCGTATACCATAGCACAGAGCCAGCAGAACGCAGTGGGACCAGCAGCCAGGCCGGTGTGCCAGGTGGTAGGGCTCTGCGCTGAGAGTGAGGAGGAGAGGAGAGGCTCTTGGCTGGCCTTGAAAGCGAGAGGCACAAACAGCAGCAGTGATGCCTGGTTTGGACACAGCCAGGGAAGCCCTGAAGGGGTTTTCTAGGTCTGCAGGCAGGAGGAGAGAGAGGGAATGATTTTTGGGATGTGTTTTACTATGGTCAGTGGTCTCTGTTACAGAGAAGTGTGATCCTGCACCCGGCTGTCCTGGATTGAGCTGGACCTTGTTGTCCAGGAGCCCAAACATTCAGAGCTGTGTGGGGCTAAACTGGACTCACACATACTATTGTTCAGCACTGTGTGCAAAGGCCAAAATAAGACATACCTTTTTCCTCGATGCTCTGTGCAGAATGTGCAGCATGGCTGCTCTGGGACAAATGCTATGCTAATGAGCTGCAGAATAGAAATACAACACTCAAGAGATAAGAAGCTACAGGTTCGCACCCGGTCCGTTCAGGTGATCAGATAAGAAGAGTAGTCAGCATACAGAAGCCAGATGGTTAAGGAATGCTCTTACACATAAAATAAACTCATTCAAAGTGGTGTGGGCTTAGACAGAATCAAAATGTTAAATTTACTGTTGATGGAGATAAAATTTAAAGTAAAAAAAAAAACACTACCGGATTTCACACCTCCAACATTAATGAGTATCTTGAAAAGCACTTTGCATTATTGATAAAAAAGTACTAGTCCTGGACATGATACAGGTGTACAAAACTTTGTAAATAACTTATTTACTACATAACCATAGCCCCATGGGAGCTTCCATACAGAGGATATCCTTTCTCCCTAATGCCCCTGAACTCTCCAGGTACAACAAACAGGTTCAACCCTCAACGGACAAGAGTGAAAAAGAAAGGGCAGTGAGGAGGAGGCAGTACATGGAATGGGAAGAGAGCAGATGTGAATGAACAAAGTGAGGCTTGGGTAATATGGCTGTGCTGGTAAAGTGAGCTGAGGCTAGAGTAAATTGAGCAAGGGGTCTGTGCGGGTCGTTTTCACATAGAAGCTGGCCACTCTCCAGAACTGAGCAAGAAAGGAGACAGCATCTAATAGCTAAGCCTTTTACTGGGCCACACTGCAGTGAACCGTAATTGAAGGTAATTGTTGGGAAGAGCTGACACACACAACTTCCCCCTGTGTTTGTCAGGCAGAGGAGGACAATCCGGTGTGGCAGGGAGGCAAGAAAGGGGGGAGAGAAGGTCTGAGGGCTCGGGCCATGGTGGGACTAACTGAGAGGAGGAGGAGGCAGGGGATAGCATTACTCCACCTCAACCATCCCCAACTGTCCTACACCGCATTTGTCTGCTCGCACAATTCAGTAATTGTGTCCCTGCTAAATGCTCCAAAGGGTTGCTGTAGTGTCTTGGATGCAGGTGGGCAGGCTCGTATGACAGAGGATAGAGAAAGAGCTCCCTGAAAAGCAAGTCAAAATGTTCCAGAGAAGTGAGTATGTGTTAGGACAACTTCCAAAAAATACATTATATTTTTAGGGGGTGAACAAGGCCATTGCTGTCACTTCAGTCATGGTAAAAATTGATCTTTTTTCCACACAGAATTCTTCAATGAATACATTTGCTCTTTGTGGCAGTGTGCAGAAGTGCGTGTCTATGTGTGTGTGTTTTGGGCAAGAGGAGATGGAGGAAAAATCACCTTCCCCACTTTGCCTAGCCTCCTCGGTTGGATGGGTTTAGCTCTACGCGCGCACTGGAGCAGGAAATCCAGATTCGCAGGCTATCAGCGAAATAGCACATATATGACTCCCCAGCCTAAGACGGTCTAATCAGGGTCTGCCAAGCCCACTAACTCCACCGCCATCATCACCGGGCACCATGATTGACTCCTGAGTCCAAATCGTCCACCATATACTGCTATAGGCCCAAAAAATTAATTCCCGTATTGGTTTCCCCTTAAAACCTGGTAAGGCTAATGCAATGTAATGTAAAAATTAGAAGCACACTAGCCACTTTGCAGCATGTCAGCAAGTGCCGATTTGGCTGGGGGACAACGAAAGAGTGGGAACATTGGTCACACTTATTGAGAAAAAGTAGTAAAGGGGAGAAAATCAATCCAATTATTATAACAAATAACTGTTGGAGAATCTGTTATTTGGATGATGAATGTAAAGTTTTAGATGCAGTGACAGCTAATAATGATGAAAAAAAACATTCCTTTCTTATGATTTTCAAAAATATATCGTTGAGTTTGTAGGTTAACCCTCCACCTTAATTACAGCAAGTTAGTGTTCCAGGGTCTTAAGCTTTTGGGGGCTTTACTGCACGCACACACACGGGGGAATGCTTTGATAATTAGCGAGACAAAATGAACTTCTTTTTTCTTAAACACCAGATCTGCCCATATAATTATCGGTGTGTAATTAAAGGTCCCAATCAATCTGTGGATTGCAGTCTCAATGAACGACCAGGAGAAATGAGACCTTAATCCTTAACTCGCTGTCTCCCATTTTGCTTCTTCTAACTTCTACACACTCACATACACATTTGCATATCGACCTCAAAACCTAGAGAAGGCAAACCCTATTTTTACAAGGGGAATCTTCTTCACCTCCTACTGTTTAAAATGTACATTATAATGTAGACCATTATGTCCTTTAAAAACTCATTACTGCATTTGAAACGGGACTCATGGAAAGTGCGTGCTTAAATATTGCTTCCTCCACATTGTGCTGGGTGGATGGACAAATCGGAGGGGGATGTGGCATGCAATTAAGAGCAAGAATGGATTAGTTTTCTTTTTAAAGTTATTGAGACACAATGAGTCCTCTTCCCATTGCTGCTCTCGTCTCGTATTGATGGCTCCTCTGTAAGCTCCATCTGCCTGGCCCTCTCCCGGTTAATGACAGTTTGCATTTCACACCAGGAAAAGCGAGGAAAACCCTTTGGCCTTAAGCATGAGCAGATAGTGGAGACAGGAGAAATCCGGCTGTGACAGAGCCGTTTGACTTTGTAGGTCGAGGCTGTCGTGGTTTGGAGAGGAATTAGCCCAAGACAAACATGTCAGAAAAACTAAAAAAGTAATTTCTTTGCGGAACATGTCCTAATAGCCTATTATTCTCTGTTCATGTAACCTAAAAGTCTCAGAATCCAAAAAGTTTGTAACCAAGCGGAAATTACATGGCTAATTCGATTTTAAAAGCATAGCATATAATTGCTGAATAAGTGATGGACTAATAGTCTCCTTTCCAACATGAAATAGGGTGTCGAAGTTTAAAAAGGCAAACAAGGCATAAAGTAAATGTTGTTGTTGTTGTTATTATTATTATTATTATTATTATTATTATTTTATTATTATTATTATTAATTATTATTATTATTATTATTATTATTATTTTGTAAAAGCAGGATGGCTGAGCTCAGGCCTCACAGCAGGAAGGCTATGTTTCTTGTAGTTTGTTTTACCTTATGCCTGAGTGGATTTCATTTGAGCAGTCACGGCAACTGCACTGACCACAACCTCTAACACTGGTATTGATAAGTGTCCTCTTTTAGGTCTGATGAATGGGTTAAATGAAGAGACAAGACAACTATGGTTTGATTTGGCATTTCAGCTTATACTTTCAAAAAAAAAAAATGCTTTAGAGCTCACTAATAGTGGATTTGTTCATACTTATAGCTGTATTATTGTGACTTGAAAACATTCTATGTAGTGTTGTTTTCATTAATATTAATGTGAAAAAACAGCTTTGCCTTTCCTAGCAGTGCTTGATTTTGGATGTTAAGTACAAACCGAATCAGGGCTGCAAGCATCATCATAAAAGCTGATGTTTTCCCAGACCATGTCACACCATAAAACGCAGAGCTTATGATTAAATACTGAGCATATATTAAATTAAAGCATAGACACTTAAAAGAAGAGGTTAATAAAAATCGCTGTAATAGTTTTAGTAATAGGAAATGGTATGATAATAAGGCTGCTGTGGATTCTATCCTGCTGTTGTTAATCCCACTGCTGCACCTGACAGCCCCTTGATCCTGGCTGAATTTGAAGAACTGAAGTGAAGGTCATTATCATGCCGAATCGCAGTGTATTGAAATTCAGTATGGATGTCACAAGCCACTGCTCTTTCTATTTCACTACAGCACCATGTCCAATTGGGCTTTAGTGTCAGTATATGTAACACTCAGTAGTGGTAACACATTTTATGCAAACATCCAGCAGTGTGCAAATAATATATTAATTAACTTTTTGGGTTTATTAATTCAAACATGCATTTTTAACACATGCATTTGTCCACACATTTGGTCTTCCATCACTGCTCCCAGCCTTCAACCCAGAAGATCACCCTAATCGCTCATTCTCTATCTTAACCAAAACAAAATGGTGGCAACCAGTAGCTTTTAGCGATGTTTACACTCCCAACTCCCTACATCCCATGCCTTGCTGCTCCCTCCCTCTGGCAGCTCGTGGCGGCATGGGTGATTAATTTGGGCCATGCAGACAGGTAAACACAGGCCTATTTACATGGCTTACTCAACACCATATTTATACTCAACAGGGCTAAGCCTCAGATAGAATATCCTCAAAGCTCCCATCTGTTTATTTTTCCCAACTGCTTCTTAAGCTTGGGCCTGACACCGTTCTCTAAGTTCTTCTATACCCTGAACATATCCCTCCGACCCCATCTCTCTGCATTTGTCCCAATCACAAAAGAACAGCACTTGTTTTACCCAACGTTTTCTTTATTATTGTTAGTCCTCCCTGCATACTTACTCACTTTAGCATTGACTATGAACCATCTGTATGTAAAAAAACATAAAAGTTATAATAATAATAATAATAATAATAATATAATAATAATAATAATAATAATAATAATAATAATAATAATAATAATAATAATAATAATAATAATAATAATAATAATGACAATGTCTTGTATTATTTCATCTGATTACATATATGTTTAAACTGTCAGAAATGTTTCAGTTGCATGCAAAATGCAGAAACATTCATATTAGCAGCTCTACTTCCTCTTTTATGGCATGACAAAAATTTACAGTCAAATGTCTCTATTCAGAAATTATCTGGAGATTCCATAGAGCACTGAACGACTACCTTTTTTAATATACTTTATGCACCATTCACTAAACTGAACTATTAAAGAAACTATAGGTATCGCTACAGCACAAACTAAAGGTATAGCAGGGTCACCTTTTCTATTCAGTATGCAGACGCAGTGCAGCTAATACCATACCTCACAGGCCGCCTTAATCAACTGCTGCACTGACAATGTAATTATAGAAGTGTCCGAGCACCACAGCCAGCCGGGAATTCTAATTATCTTCAGGCCTGACAACAAGAGCCAATGGTTCATCTCAGCTCTCTATGCAAGTCCAAAATACTGTTCTATGGTGGCCATTTCTGAAATACAGATAACATAATTGAGACTTGTCACTATAGAAGAAGAAGAATTGTGCTTTTTCCAATATTTTTTCTCAATTAATTTACGTTAATGGACCATGATCAAAATGAAACTGCTTCAGCAATTTACTTTTAGTCAACATTGGCAATCTAAAATCAAGGAATATATAAACTGTAGCATAGGCAGCCTTACATTCAGCTACAGTGGACTTGTAGACTTTATCCTCTCCACTTCTGTGCAAGGCTGCTGCATCTCTTATCACTGTGCATGCTTGTGTACAGTCAAATCCTAATCTAATCAGCACACACTCACAGGTTCCTCCAGGTGTATTACTGTACTGGGAGCGTAATGTGGAGAGACACCAAAGATAAGTTCTATTGATCAGATGTGGCGATTGTCACCCTTGCTTGCACTAAGTGGCTAATCTGCTAGCTCCCAGGTCAAGGGCTGCAGATCTCACTGTGTCCAATTGACAAATTTGGTGAAGTTGTGTGAATCAAACAATAGTTTATATAGCATGGCAATGAGACAGGTAAAAAAAAGTTGAATAATTGAAGATTGTCTTAGGTATTTTTATATACCACCTACCACTCAGTCTTAAACTTTAGAAACCACATTCTAGTTTCTATCCTCCTATACTGTTTCAGACCTTTTTTGTCTCTCTTTTGAACTATATGGGGCTTCCCGTTACGCTTGTTGTGGTTCATGAGACATTTCTGCCTCAGTAGTGACATTAAGATTTGGAGTGGACTGGTCTGCTTTCTCACCCTGTTACATTAGACATAGCTGAGTGACAGTTACTTAATGCATTTGTGCTTGTCCTTGTACTCTCCTGAAACTTCGTCCTTTTGGCATCTCCACCTGGATGCGAAGGCACAGATTGATGAGTGAACACAAAACACTAGTTTCCATTAATCAGAACTGAACCACACCAGAGGATTTTCTAAATTTCTGACACTATAGGGTCTGTCTGTGTGCCCTTATTCTCAACCCCTCCAACTCCTCCCCCCAACCAGACTTCTCCCTTTAATATAACAGCCACAGATGAAAAATGGTCTGCTTTTGTTTATTTGCCACCGATGCAAATGCGACCACAGCAGGATTAGTGAGTTCTCCATCTCTTTGCTGATAGCGGTGGGAAGAAAGAAGGGATTTTTATGCAAAAAAGATCTCTCCCACCCTTTCTATGACAATTGCAATGCATCACTTCATAGACAGTTTTTAATCTGTTTCAAACCAACCACACTTTGAACTGCTGCGAATGTGAGATATACAACTGTGTGTGTGTGTGTATGTGCAGAACAGTGTGTCTGCAAGATGGTGTGTGTGTTTGGGTGCTGTATGTGTTTTCCTGTGATTAATCTTTGGAGCTGGTTTAAGCACACTCTGCTGACACAGCACAGATCTCCTCCTCTCTCCACAGCTAACTTTGTCTCTGTGTCTGAGTGCCCTTGGATTTACTTTGAATAACACAAAGTTTAAATGCTCTGGAGGCCCAGCTTTGCTCTGAGCTGACCACTACATTGCAGGCCCTGGTCTGATCAAGAAACTGACTGTTTTGCCAGTATACAGATGTTTGGATTGAATACACATTCTCAGTATAGCAATGATTCAATGATTAATCAACTGAGGTGCCTAAAAAACTACTCATAATCATATTTTATTTTAATAATTTAAGCAGCCATTTGTTTCATTTCCAGACTCCAGGTTCTCCGTTTCTGATAAGCTTCAGGAGTTTGGAAAATGTCAGACACAGATTAGTATCAGTGGATTTATAAAATAACACAGTGATGTTCTCTTTGGCCATGTACCTGTCGCTAGGCCGTAGAACTGCCACAAGAATAGGACAAACAACGATAAATGCAATCAAAGTGTCAAACTGTTTATAAAAACATCAGAATAAGCTTCAGTGAAATATAATTTAAATTATTCCCCTGCGACATAACAGAAGTAGGTGCATTATTGGCTGTATAATATTCAGTCTGCTTGTGTTGCTTTGATTCCACCTTTAGACTGTCAAACGCGTAGACATCCATCATCTGAACCTTCAGAAGAAAGCAATGAATGTCACTACTCTAAACTCATATCATAACATGCTTCACTCTTGGAAACACAACAAACTCATCCGTTTGTGTTCAGGATTTCTGACTAACTACACAATCACATCCTATACTGTGTGTATCATGAAAGCAGACAGAAAATGGGGCAAAAAGTGGGAAAATATGGGTTTGTTTATCTTCGGTGCCTCTGGGGAAAGCGCCTGGCTCTAGGTAGATACCAATGGGAAAACACAAAGGCGAGATAAAGTGTTAAGACATTTTTACTCATCAAATTTAATAAGCCTCATCGCAGACATGCAGGTATTCAGTGTGACACTTTCACAGCAGAAAAGGTAAACACATTCATTTTGTAAGCTCTCAAGAATCCGCCGAAAAACCTAAGCTCAAACTAGCGGCTGACACGCATTCTCAACATATCACTGCCTCAATAAGATACACTGTGAATAATATAATAAATAGATACATATTTTCTCTTATACGAAGCTCCTTGAAGCATGATAAAAAGCCCATCAAGAATGCTTTACTGTCTTGCTCCACCCTGCGCTCCGTCACCTGAGCAAAGGGCTTACCCATGCCACAACACTACTGACATCCAGCATTCAAAACCGGATTGAATCAGTCGTCATTATGGGAGCAGGAAAATAAAAGCACTTGGGCACAATTGGTGACACAAAGACAGTCTAAGGAGATCTTTCAGGTGTTCCGTAGCTCTGTGTGACAGCTGACGGTGAGTTGGTGAAACACTGATCCACTGTTTTCTTGTAGAGACATCAGAGTTGAATACAGAGGTGCCACGACGTGCGCTGAAAGCCCGTTCAAAGACCTGAATGCGGCACAACACCTGCATGGCTGCTGAGGCGGATTAGGGTGTCAACAAGCACAATGGCATTGGGAACTCAATGCCTTTTGACTGCTCTGGCCCCCCCGTTGCATGCGCTCTTTGACTTGCCATTGTTAAACTTAGCTTTTTTATGTTGCTAAAATGGTACTTAAGATGATTAAAAACAGAGTGGTTATTGAAAAGTTATAAACATTTTTCAGTTAATGATTAAGTATTTATCTTAAAAACAACTGACGGTATTTGTTGTACTATCTGTTTGTACTTTAAATGAAACTTGAGGATGAAATAACGATGCAGAAAAATAACACAAGGTAAAACAGAGTGGAGCTGGAGAGGATAAAGGAAGTCTCAGGTAGAAGAGGCTGGCAGTACTGCAAAGAGAGCCACAGTCTGGCATCAGGACACAGAAATGTAACCCTCGTTCAGGCCAGCATCGCTGCACACCTCTACAGTGGACTAGCTCTGAATGCCAACAGGTGTGGAAAAAATAAAAATACAACTAATTCAGTTCTACTAGTACTAAACATGTTTATTGTCAGGAATTAGACCAGTAAGGAATTGTCAGGAATTAGACCTGTGATAACAAGGTTATCACAGTGTTCTTTCATCATTAGCTTACTCAAAGTTGTATTTGTATTGATTCATGCATGTTTGAGTATTTTTGTATTGCCCTGTAAATGATGCTTGAGTGCTCAGTAATACATGTTTTTACCTACCACCTATCCCACCACCTAATACACTTCTGCAGTTTTAAATTGGAAATCAATGAACCAGTTTCTATTTCTAAGCTACTTTAGAATGCTTAAAATGTTGTGTTGTACAATAAACAAAATCTACATTTCTGACCAGCATAATGCCGTATTCACTATACATCCTTGATTTATGCATCTATGTTGTGTGTGGTGGTCCAAAGAATCACATTCATGATATCAGAGAGTGAACCTCTATAAGCCCTTAGTTTTGACAGCTCATTGATGAACAGTGCACATATCCAGAGTTGCGTGTTAGTGTTCTTCTTTAATGCTGCAGTTGAAAAGTGGACATGCGTGTGTTTAGGAACATGACTTTTGGACATTTCAAGGCACATGTGCTCAGACTTAATGTGTGTGTGTCCTGCTTGAATGAGCTCCGGAGAGAGGAAGGCTCTTAGTATGGAATGTGAGGGATGTTATATAAACACATTACCGACAGTACCAACATACAGCCATACACACTGCTGGCGCCAACCCACGCTGCATTAGTTGACATTTTATACAAAAATGGTGAAAATGGAGTGTCTGGAGGAGCGGCGGCGGCATTTGGGGTTCTCACCAGACTGTTTGGGTTGAACTTGTTCTTCCTTGCGCCCTCAGACTTGTGATTACTAGATCTGCCTCCCAAAGGGACTGTCATGTGGTGCTGAGGTCACTCCGTCTGCCTATATGACCTGACAATTTAAATAGGAAGTCTAAATGATTTAACCACTCACATCAAATACAGAAAAAGGAAATTAGTCCAAGCCCCAAATGTGATCTGGTTACATGACTAATGCAGGCCCTGTTTAGAGGGACCACGGCCCTCCAAGGTAAAAGCTTTTCTTGACATTTGCCAAACTCACCAGTAATGGTAAACAAGTGCAGAGAAATGGTGCATGTTCACAAGCAAACATAGACATGTCGTCTTGCATACATTCAAATGAATACACTGACTTTCAAAAACCAATTAATTTCAGATAGCATACACATAAAAGGAGAGGGGCTGCTGTGAACATTAAAAGGCACACAAGCTCGAGCGTTTCCTTCCTGTGTCTTTAAGGCTTCCTCAATCCTTGCACTTCGAAATAGGATTCAATAATGTCCAGGTTTCTTGTGTTTTTTTTTTTTACTTCAAAGTATCCTCACCAAGCAGCTTAAGTCTCACAGAGAGAATACCAGAAGACAAACACTGGCAACTCATTATATGTCAACCTTCAAATTAAAACACTGTACAACTTACTGTGCTACAAATTCCACTTTTTAGCATCCACATTTTTTGTCTAAATGTACATATTGCAGGACTAATGACCACATCATAAAACTACAATTGCAATGGTCAAGTCTAGTCTAAGAGCTACTTGTTTTATCACAATACAGAGCTTTGAATTAAAAAATAAAAGATATCAGATAATTGTTCAGATGTGTAGTTAAAATGGACATAAGCATAAAGATACTTTTTCGGAGCTGCTAATCATGCTATGACAGTGTTCATCATTAGTTTGCTCTGAGCTGTGTTTTGATTGCCTCATGAAAGACTTGTTTCATTTTTCTGCATTCGAGGCTTGAGTGTTCATGAATGCTCCAGACTTTCTCTATATTATAAAAAACACAACACTCTGGATCATGGGGTTCAAATATTTATCAAATGTTAAAAATGTTGCTCTGATGTGTCACCAGGAGGTTTTTCAAAATTCTGTCAATTTTTCTGTTTAGGGTTAGTTGTAGCAAATCCACTCTTCTGGGTTGGATTGAATACAATATCAATTAATGGTCTACGCATTAAATACCAGATTAAAAATATTACATTGTACATTTAACTCATTGATTGTTCTGCTTTCACAATAAGGTGAGACCCTAAACTTCTTCTCCAGTTTTCTCCTAAAGACTTTTTTTTATCTATTTCAGTCCACTTCCTCAGGGTTTAATACCACATTATAAATTCACAGATTTTTTTTTTTACAGCGTTGTCAATATAAGCTCATACACACACAACTTTTACAATTTTGGACTGAAGGTTCTGACTGAAGGTTGATATCTAATTCTAAGCCTGATTTAATTTGAGTTAGATTTTAGGTTTGAAACGTGTATCAAAATTAGAATTCAACATCTTTTCTTTTCTTTCTTTCTTTCTTTCTTTCTTCTTTCTTTCTTTCTTTTTCTTTCTTTCTTTTCTTTTCTGTTTTTCCTTTCTTTTTTTTTTTCAAACAAAATAAGATATTCACCATCCCTTTTGTAAAAACCTTTTAATCAATGTCAACAAAATTAGTAAATACGCTTAAACTTGGCTCTGTCCATTTTTGAGAGTTTGATCACTCTGTAATGTGCAATTTTGGAAAAAATTTCACTTATAAATCTCTTATTTCTGTATGAAAAAAACACCAGATATTTTAACAGCAACAACAAAAAAGTAAAATCTACATTTGTTGAAATGTGTTCTTTTTTTGGCTAAATCAGCTGTGACCATTGCCTTCCTCACCCACCTCTGCAACAGCCCTGTGTCCGCTAACCCTGCAGTAAAGAAGCAAGTGTTTGATCGCCGGAGGAGAGCCACAGGGGGATGTTTAACCAGGCAAATGGAGTGCCTCTTCCTCCTCCTCCTGCTTCTGCTAGAGCCGCCACCAAACCGCTGGCCGGGACTCCGTCCAGCCAGAGAGAGGCACGGGAGAGGCAAGGAAAGCCAGTGTGAATGTCAACTGGCTCCTGCTACAGCCACGCCACCTCCCCAACACACACGCATCCGCACAGTTAACAGCATGGAAGTTCGCGCAGCACTATACATAAAAGCAAACATGCATTCATATTCGGGCTGACACGGGGCTCAGACACACACCAGCACAGTCCCTTGGCAGAGCGGCCTGTGATACTGAGGCTGAAGGAATTTGCTGTGGATTACTTGTGGACTGAGGCGGGCAGCTTTGGCACACAGCGGCCCGGACACTTTGAGGATTTAACTAGCAGCGGCAATAACAGAGGCAAAAGCAGAGGCATCCCAGCAGCCCCGGGGAAGAGAGCAAGACCGCAAACGCAACACACACAATCCCATCAAGATATTCAGACTATATCAGGCCATAATGATGTTGGATATGTAAACTTCCTCACGTAGAAAAAACATGACAAAGTGTATGAGCTTACAATATAAAAGTGTATGAGCTTACAATAGACAGCCAAAATTTTGGGCAGTGTAGACGATTTTCAGGATTTAATTTATGTACATGATTTAACTATTAGTCTTTGTAGTAAAACCAATCATATTCATTGCACAAGCTACATATTTCAAACATTTCAGCCATGATACTTTTTCTGTAGTTTATATTGTTTCAGCAAATGCACACAAATGAGTACACAAATCGATAACAAAAAAAAACAACGTATTTATCTCTAAGTTATTTGATAGAATTTAAACAAGACAAGACATACATGGCTTTTAGTAATTACAGTATTTCAAGAACATGTACCATTAAAAACTGTGCCATGTATCTGTAGATACCACAAAGTCTACACAACACACAAAAATACACATTTGACAGAACACCGCTTCACATGTTTTTACTTCAAAAGAATTAGCTGTGGATTTCTCAAATAAGAAAGGATAACTGAAAGAACAAACAATGGATGCAATTACATTTGTGTTTCTGACATTAACATTTTTTGCCTATATTGATGAATTTTTTATAGTCTCTTATCTGTTGCATTGTAAATTATCGCACACAGCAACAGTGAATGGAGCGCTAACACTTCCAGGAGCTGTGAAGAGTGTCTGGAGGAGTCAGGTTTCAGTAGGGGGCAATGCAAGGCTACACACAGAACCAGACTGCCTCCAGCTGCTGAGCGCATCAGGTCAGTCCTCTGTCCTAAAGCCAGGCTGTTTTTACACTGGCAAAAGAGTCAATGATAGATACATTTGCAAAGTTTTTAAATTATTGTCAGTTGTTTTAGCACAGTCTTTTTCTCAGCTGGTACTAATGTACAGTGGCATTTAATATGCTATATTTTGTTATGAGGTTGTTCAAAGTAATGAAAACCATCAATACTAAAATTATGATCAAAAGTAGATACTCAAGAAAAGAGCAATGCAAAACTTTATCAGATTAACGTTGCAGAATTCAATTTCTATTCACCTTATTTTGCCCTCCCACTTTTTTGGCAATGCACTTCCTGTTTAGCTCTGTAAAGAAATCAATCTCAAATAAATATGACAGCTGAATCTAACTCAGTGACTTCATTCTACAAGCTAAATGTAGGCAAACAGGAAGCGCACTGCCAAGAAAAGTGTTCGGGGCAGAATAAGGAGAATAAGAGTCTTACAATGATCTTGAGCTTCATCTGGAAACTACAAAACCACCAGAATGAATACAGAAAATAAAGAAAATGTCAGGTTATCTTTGACTTATTTTTCAGTAATTGTAATTTCAAATTTGACGTTAAGAAACAAGTTTACTCTCCAGTAACAGAATTGAACGTTTTGCTTTGTTTGTTTTGTTTTAACTAATTCAACAATAGAAATGGTTTTACTGTCGTATTACAGCTGCTGATCTGTCTCTGAGCTGTTTTATCATGTTTGTGGATTTCTGTTTTGATGAATTATTTGTGGATTTTTTGCAAAGTATTTTCACAATAATGCACTAATTAAAATGGTAATGTAATTATAGTAGCTAAGTATCTGCGACTTTTGGGACACCCCTGCTCACTATCTTGGACTTAAGTGTAGGGAGTCAAAAGTAGGCCCGTTTTACCATTACCGATGCCCCGTGTAATCCGCTGTTTCTCATCTGTCTCCAATTTCCATATTCCAATGACTTTCCTAATGACTTCTGTCCAGAGAACAAGTAATTTCATACATGGAAACTAAAGACAAAGCTAGGAGCAAAGATGGAGCAGCCGATAGTTACACACAGTATGTGGGAGCACAAATATATTTTAATTGGACGTATGGATTCCCACTTTGAACTCTAAATGCTTGTGTCTGTTTGGTGGAGTGGCTTGAGGGTTGGTGAATGTGGTGTAAATGACATATCAGTGGTAATGCAGGGGAGGGCACATAAGGATTCATGATCAGGCCTGCGCTGAAGATGGCTCCTAACCAACAGAACAGTACAAAACAATTAGTATCCACGCTGCTTTGATGTTTAGTGGTGCCCCGCAGGTCAGCAGGGAGAGTGTTTCTTTATCTTAATTGAAAAAATTAAATCATTAACCTGATGCCACTATTTTTGAATGACAAGTGCTGCATTTTTACCCTCAGCTATAGCAGTAAAAAAAACTGTCATAAAAACACACAGAGAAGGCCATGCTCGAGAAATACTCAATGAGAAAAAAGACCATTTCAATAAAACAAGAAAAAGAAAGTTTAGTGGGTGTAATTTGATTAATAATGCTAAACGGAGACTAGGAGGGGGTAAGATAGGACCCAAGGAACAAATTAGCCCGCACAGCTGGGGAAGGACTTGCTTGGGCTGGGTATCAAAGGCTCACAACACTGCCTTCTCCTCCACGCCTCTGCAAACTCAAATTGAAATTTCGTATCTTGTCATATGAGCCTCAGAAGTGTCTTTCTTTATTAACTACTTTTTCCTTTTTAATTTAGCCTATTCATTGCTTTATTTTTTTACTTCTTTTACAAATGGAATGTGAAAACTGCCCTTATCTTTTAATGCTTTGGTTAATGTTCGTAAAATTGATATGTAGCAGTGCATATATTGTTTCTGTGGAAAAGATAGCTCATTGTGGTTTTCTCTTCAGTTTCTGAAAACTACTTCAATAGTGTGACCTTTGTATTAATCAGGGGAAATTGGTTAACACTTCAGCACCTCACTACGACTACAGCATCATTAGATCCCCTGCAGCACAAAGCAAACCAATGTAAACTATGAGCTATTGTTGTGGGACTTCAGCTTTCAGATATTCACTGTCTTTTGTAGCAGTGTGTAATCCAGGAGTTTTTATTATTATTAATGTATATTTGAAAATTAGTTATAGTTATAGGTCAATGCTTTTTAATAGACATGAAGGGCAGCTAAATTGAATATAGTTTAAATAAAATGAATAATTGAATATAGTTTAAATACATTTTTGCTGAAAAACAAAAAGTGAAAGGGACAGTCAAATCACCAGTGTGTGAATTATCTTTTAGATATTTCATGGCAAAATGTAATGTTTTTAAGCATCACCACCGGGCCTTATAATTTATTCTAGAATGTGAATAGTGTACATAAAGACTTTTAGGATGTATTATTACCAAATACAGATTGAATTTTAATATTTCATGGTGTTTTATAGATTTAACCATTAATCCTATAATTTCTTTTAGTCATTCTAAAATTGTTTTACAGTCAGGCAAATTTAATGGTCTTGATAAACCTGATGAATTGAGTAGATTTCACTTGTCAAATGAAATCTACGATGTAGCAAGACCTTACTTAAAATAACACTCTTTGTTCTTCTCATTATGAGAAAGACACCAACTCTTTGGCTGAATCAAGAAAAATCGGTCTTGATAAAGATCAGCTGGTCTCTTTTTTTTCCACACCAGCTACTATTATAGTATTTGAAAGTAGATCTAAGATTTAGATTTCAGCTAAACATGCTCTAAAATTTGAGTCAAAATGTACAAAATAATGGTTCTTAAAATAAATAAACCCTAGAGACAAAAAAATAACTACAAGAATGTATCCGTCGAGGGCTTGGCGTACAAACAATGTCGTTCTGCAGTTAGATATAAATCAATACCTGAAATTTTCGCTTGCTAAGTATTACTTTTTTCAAACTGAAACATGTTTCCTCTAAAAGGTGTATATTCTGGTGTAATTTGCTCAAAAAGAAGTCAAATGTACAGAAACGATTTCATAAGATTGCAACAACACGTCTTCACCTCCAGTATTACCTGGTGTGTTGGCTGGTGGTGGGAGTCAGCTTGTCACAACACATCTTGTATTTAGCGTTCTAATCGTGGGAGATGGCCATGTTGTTTTGATCACCTGTAGTATTATGGCTCATGTAAATAAAAGCTTTTACTGGAGGCCTGTCACTCTGCCTGCCTTGTCGCTGTTTGAGTAGAGAGTGAGGTAAGAAATATCACTTGTCCTTATCTCTTTTCCTTTGACCTGAAACAGTCAAACAGCAGTATGTGAACTCGCAGAGAAAAGAGCTGATGGTGGGGAAACATACGGTCTGAAGAGGCCCGGGAAAGTCATCGCTCAAGTCATTAGTGTAAACAAAGCTACTAGTTTTATGTGGAACCACGTGGGTTATGTAGTCTTAACTTTTAAATTAGAAAAGGTTTTGTAGTTGTTGGCAGTGAGCACAATGATCAGACTGAACAAAGTTTGGCAGAAAGATGCAACCTAAAGCAATAGACATAAAGACTTATAAAGTCTGATCAAATCTGAATCAGAAATGTTTTGTCAGTGAACAAAATATTATTAATAAGATAAGATATCCTTTATTTGTCCCACAATGGGGAAATTCCAGTGTTATTACGCACATTTTAAGAACAGCAGGGAGAATAGGAAACCTGCAATCAAACAAGATAGTTTAAAGTAGACTTAAAGTGTATATAAAGTTACAATGGTTAAAATAGTAAAAAAAAAAAAACAAACTCTTATTTAGAATAAATGTTTGCTATGGCACAGTGCAGGATATGAGGATAAATAGATAAAGTGGCATCAGTATTTAGTATTATGTACATTATATGACAATAATTATGTACAACTGCATTAGATGAACAGAATAATAATGATTATAAAATATAAGGTCATGCAAGATCATTATCTTTAAGAAAGAAATTTGTAGGGCTGCTATAATGACTTGTGATGAGATGACTGAAAAAAAAAATTCAGAATACATGTGACTAGAAAAAAACAAATCTTACTCATCTGTTTTGTTTGTTTTTTTTCATCCTGTAATAAAAGGTGTCCTATTTGTAGAAATGGAAAATATTGCAAAATCGGAAAAATGACAGAAACCAATTTAAATTGTTTGATAGATTTAGTTGACATATAACAGACAAAGGTTTTGTCTTTCATTTTTTCATGTTCTGTTTCTGTAAATGAGCTACTTTACAAGATGAACAGTTTCCCCTCTGGAATTTTTGTCCTTTATTTGAATTTTTCTTATTTTTTCCCCACCTTTGATAATTTATCTTGAAGCCACTTATCAATTGATCTTAACAAAAACAGTTGCATAATAAAGCGAAGAAAAAAAAAAATTCTGGATCTATTAAATAATGAACAATATTACTAAATATTCTGAATCTCGAAACTTTATCAATTTTCTAAATTTTTGTTGACGAAAATGCATTTAAAAAGTACCAATGTACATAAATAATAATTAGTCAATAGTCCACTAATAAAAAGAAGATGATGGTTTATAAAGGTAATCACTAACGACAGGCCTTGTATAGAAGGCCACACATTTTGCTTTTGAAATTTAAAAAAGTAACATTTAAAATGCAACCAGACTGATGGTTGAAGACTTTCTTGTTCCTGTTTGTTAGATTAGCATGTGGCTAATTACTGGATGTGTTGAGATGATTTACTGCGGCCGCGACACGCCACAGCAGCAGCAGTAATGTAGACTTAAGACATAGAGACTGAGGTGTTCGTTGCCTTCTGCACCTGCTGTGTTTTATTCACTGTTTGATGTGTGGTTAGCACCCACAGTCTACAGTACACAGTGTGTTGTAACAGTCACCTTAAAAGACCAGGCAACCTTTTAAATGAGAACCTCTTCCACATCACAACGCACCATCTGCTTCTGGGGTTAAAAGAGCTCAGTGGAAGTTCCAACAGTTAGGCTGCGTGTGCTAAACCTCCTGCTTGTCATTTTAATGTGTCTTAAAACAAATAAACCTTGTTTGTTTTTTGTTTTTTTATTAAAGCTTGATGACTACATTTTAGTTTTTGCATAAAAATAACAAAAACTAAGCAGTAACTAATACATTATGAAGGTGGCTTTTACTTGAATACTAATTTAACGATTCTCATGTCTAGTGAAATAGTTTGCTTTTTAACTTTTAAATATGCTATTTGTTAAATATGACACATCTTAAGTTTTTTCCAAAAATATGATATCATAAGTAGAACTCTGAGATCATCCAAGCTCATTTGAGCATTTCTGCAGCCTTAGCATATCAGGTAATTTTCTTTTCTTTCAGTACATGGAGTTCTAATTAAAATCTTGATCTGGGAAACGTTTGAATGTCTTTTATTAAACTGTTGAGCTCAAATACCTAAGATGAGACACTTAAGAGCATGTAAAACAAAACAAAACAAACAAACAAACAAAAAATGAATAAGCTTTATAATTAATATAATTTTTGTCTTACAACAACTACTGTTAGCTTTTATTTTTTGTTTTATTAGATACAACAACATGCAAAAAATAAATAAATAATAAATAAATACTGTCTATGCTGGAACAGTGTGCAGTGCAATTGTCAAAAACACAGAATGTCAAAGTAGAATGATATCAAATGCTATTTCCTTCTAGCAAACTTTGAACTTTGATTTTCTCGCTGCTTTACAAAGAACAAATAAGTGCCAAACTCGAACTGCAAAAGCATCAGAAATACAACATTATCCCTCTAAATGCACAAGGATATTAACAACATAAGAAGCATTGTGATGGGGAGTGAACATACTTGTACTTCCTCTTAGTGGTGTAATGATATTTTATAATCCCATGCACTTCCATATCTGCACTGACTCGAGCCGACCACACCCTTCTCCCGCGCTCATATAATGGCTTCATATTCACGCCAAAGTGTACACAATATAGTTAGATTATGCGTACTCGTGCCCATACATATTTACATGGGGCAGAAGCTCTTGATTGTTGCATTGAAAGGAACTCCCTGCACACAATCATTTCTGTCCAAGAGTTGAAGGATATTTTTTATACAACACTTTTCACTGCCGCCTTATTTTTTGAGCTTTTTCTCCTCCTCCTCCTTCTCTCTCTCTCTTCTATACGGCTTTAACTTGGGCTATTTCAAGCCAGCAGAAAAAAAGTAAATGCGTTTTCGGGCCGCTTTCAGCCTGAGCTGCAAAACTTATCTCCCCATTCTGCTTTGTTATTAAACGCAGTGAGTGAATGATCTGCGTTTTTCTAAGGGACACACGCTGTACATTACCATAAAAAAGGCAAAAGAGGTGTGAATTTGAAAGTAGGTAGATATGTTTTCTTCCTTTTTTGGGTGGAGGGGTCCTGAAGCTCTTATCAGTTTGTGAACAGGAGAACGGAAATGATTAACATCTCATTTAACTCTGTCTTCCGCTCAATAAGCCTGCCGCTGAAAATGCAGAATCTATATGTATTTAAGAGGTAATCATGGGTCGGACCCCTGCTCTCATTGCCTGGGTCCCACTCCCCCTTTTGTGTCGTGAGATGACACATAAACAGACTTACCATGTGAAAGCAGGCTGCCTGGGCTGGGTCTCTGAAGGAGAACCGCTGCTGCCATTGTTGGCTTGTTTTTGTCAAGCCTGACTGTACCCACACACATGCATCAACGGGATAGTAACTTTAGCTTAGGTTCAAATAGGACTGTCAAAAATCCAAAAAGCAAAAGATTGTTAGATTGTGGTGCTAACTTTGCTTGATCTCAATAACTGAAATATACAAGAAGGTATTTGATTACTACAGTACAAAGTTTAAATGTGGAGATGTATCTGTGAATGTTGGTTCTAAATGAAACAAAATGGTAGTGTACACTGCAAAACGTGATTTTCTAGTCTTGTGTAAAAGAATGCTGATTTTTCATTTGAGTAGCTTTGATCATAAGAATGAATTGCTTAATCAAGCATATTTCAAATTTTTGAAGATATTTCTGATTGTCTAATTACCGGTAATTTACCTGAAATACAGCTTTGCAGCAGACAAGAAAAGAAAAGTAATTCGAAAGTCAGAATTGCTTAATATGAGGAAGAAAAATGTGATACATTTTTTCTCAGATCGCCCAGCCCTATGTAAAATTAGTTAAGAGCAAAACATGATGTATTTTTGTAATAGCTTTCTGGGCCTTTAATGTCTTGACTTGTTAACCAGTGTGCCAGGGAACACGATGTGCCTTGTCAGGTGTGTCTCAAAAAATGTGAAAGTTGTGTTAACAGTATTCTGAACTCACCTCTGTAACCAAAAGAAAGTTAAGCTTTCAACATAGCCAGTTCACACACGATACAAAAAATGTGTTTTTTTAGTGTTTATTAATTCAAATTAAAAAGTGGAACTCAAAAAAGGTTGAAAAAATCGTGTCATTTATGCTAATATCTTGAGTGCAAAGGTTACATACTTTTTTGAGAAATGAAAAAAAAATGAATGGATAAAGAAAAAATATCTATCAGATTTTATGTTGACAGAATTTACCTCTGAACTACAAACTATCTTATTTTAAGTTTATGTTAAATTGTAAATTGTGAAGTCTTACTGTGTTTGGTTGTGAAAATTGGTTGCCAGATTGGCTCCACTTTATATCTACTGGGATAGGAGTGGAAATATTTTAAGAGCAGACGGCAAGGCTTGAATTGAAACTGTTTCTGTATGTATAGGCTGGTTGGAGATATGCAGCTAACTCTTTCATCCTTCTGTCTTTTAAATCTTGCACAGAGGGAGAGACTTTCAGATTAAAAAATGAAAATTTCCTTTCAAAGATTGACCGGCCAAAATGCAAGGATAACTGAGAATTGAGTGTGAAGGAAAATCCGAGCCACTTTCAAATCGAAATGAGAGTGTGTGTGAAGGGTAAGGCCACTGCGCCTCAGGTCAGCCCCTAAACCCTGGAATGGGGACATTGAGATCTGTACTCTGCTTTCTATCAATACAGATTACATGCATGTGGCAGCGCTTAAAGGTAGCAGCAGAATGGACCAGCAGAGAAAAGTGTCAAATAAAGAAGTTGGAATCAAAAGAGTCATATGCATTCGGTATAATACAGGTGATGACAGCTTTGCCTCACACCTGAGCTCTGTTATGCATTCCAAGTAGAGAACCTTAGTGACTCTCCGTCTCTCAGACTAGATGAACTTTATGCATCGTGTGCTGAATCTTTGTGCTTGTATAACATTTCTTTTCACAAGTAGACAGGCCAATTCATCTTGAAGAGAAGTCATAACACATCCTAACCCTAGTCATTTTCATGGGATTGTTTTTTTATTATTATTATTATTATGGAGGCTTTGTTGTCTACTTTATGCAGTTACGAGCAACAAAAAAGATTTCTTATGCAGTTCAGAATTTACCTGACAAAATCTGTTCCTAACATAAGATGGCAAAATTAGTCTGACATAAAGGGGCACAACTTATTTAAACTGAAATCTATTTACCCCATAACATTGTTGGAGTAAGTTTGTTGTCTATACACAACATGAAATCAGCTCCCAGACAGTTACAGTAAACTGGAGACTAAAACTATCAGATGTTACTGTTATGGGCCACAGTGTTTAGCCACAAATACAAAGCCGAGCACAATTCTATTACATTAAGTCCTGTTAATATAGATTTAAATAAGGGCAAACATGAGTGGTATGGGTCATTTTAATATTCACTCAATGGTCCAACAGGAGCTGAAATAATAGAAGTGTAAGGTGAGCACACACTGAAACACTATTATATATGCTTTAAAGGACATGGTGTTTGAACTAATTCCAATAGTGAAATTGCTTCTGTTATTACGCTCAGGAAACCAATACCAGCCCACCGTCTTGTGTGAGGCTACAGAGTCTCTCAAACAGTTTGCAGTCCAGTTGAACTGTTGGGTTTTATAGCTCATGTTCCTTTGAGAAATTACAGCTTATAAAATTGAGTAAATATTTGAATGTGTTTCTAATTTGAAATGACAGTAGTGTTAAGAAATGTGTGAAATTTGAACACTGAGACATAGAAAAGTCTGAAATAATATCAGAGCAGCGGCAGTACTGAGACTAATAGATTTTCTTTGACATATTTGATTCAAAGGTTAATAAATACATGAGGAAACGATTGAGTTTTGTGAGGTCACATTCATATAAATTAATCAACAGTAACAGGAACTATACAATGTAGGGATGGACTTTTTTGTTACGATACTGTTTTGATACTGTAATTTTAAGTATCTGCAGATACCCGATAATAGCTAGTACCAAGGACTGAAAATGTTTTTTTTCTTCTCAATAGTCAGCTAACTTATTAGAAAATTGTGCTATGTAAGTCTATTTTATTTGCAACTTGTGGGAATAAAATTTCAAACATTATGAGCTATTCTGGGTCACATCAGCCTGTAAATAGCTTTATTATTGTCCAATTCAGGGCACAAACATGTTATCAGTTGCATCAATATTAATGAATCGATACAAGATCAAGGAAGATTTCATGCATCGACTTCGATATTTGATCCCTATATCTTTCAGTGCATCACTAGTACAATGCCTTTAATTAGATAAAAGTGATTCATTCACAGTAATGTTGTAATTTTACATTTGTGTACTTTTGATATAAAATATAACAGTTTCAAAGTAACTTGTTAAACACTGTATATAATCATCCTTTAAATGATTTTACAAAGCTGAGTTGTTTTATTACTGCTGCCAGCGTTACTGTCCTTGTCCCCTCGAGCAAGGCAATACGCAAACAATACATCAATAAAGGACTATTGTGGCTTGTTTTGTTAAAATGTAAAAAGCAACAATAGTTAATTGTTGTTCTTATTTACTAAATGAGCTGAAGAAGTCCCAAGAGGGAGCATGAAGGGGGTGGGCGCGAGGAAGTGAATGAGGAATTTAAGGTGTGTGTCAGAGCAAAGCTGATATTTATGTTCTTAGCCAGGTCAGCCCCACAGGTATGCTTCAACCACAACATTACCTCCCACTGACCCTATTAATGGACGAGGTGAGCGAGCAGTCAACGGAAGGTACTCCCGCCCCTAATACACACACTCTTTATTACGCACACACGAAAAGCTCTGAAAGTTCCAAAGCAAAAGTCAAAATGCCCACATTAAACAACCAACATGAACTGACTCTGATAGTTAACAAAACATGACCATGTTTTTTACATGGACAGTGAAGATGAAAAAAGGCACTGGAGAGTCTTTTTTTTTTTTGTCTTGTAAAAATGTTGACAATGTATAAACTGCATTTACAGGCAGTTGGTTTTGCTTATGGGGTGGCAGCAATACTCAATACAAATGCGTATTTAAAAGGTAAAGAAAAAATAGTTATAACACATGCAACAATATTTTGAATTAACAAACTGCTTGAGTTTCAACCACACCAAAAGTCACTCAGGTAGTTCAATGATCAAAGGTTGAGGTTAGTGCTTTACATTCCTGAAACTTGCAGAATGGAAAAAAAAAGGTGGCACCATTTTTGTTTTGTTTTTTCAAGCGACAAAGAAATGAGACAATAATAGCTTAACAAAGGTTGTTACACAGAGACAACATTTTTCATCAACACATGTAAAATACTGTATTTACCTGACAAATATTTTGAAAATAACACTGGAAAAAAAAGACAACCAAACATGGCACCATTTGGTCAAAAAAATTAGGTGTTATTACTTATATCCACATAATGTCTGTCATCCTGGGGCTGCAGCAGACCTCTAAGAAAGTCCCTGTTTTAATGGCCCCTGACCAACACAACTGTCACTACAGTCATTATGGTGAACACTGAGCCTGCGGCCTCTCTCCAAAGACATCCTTGTTCTTTCACTCTCAGGACTTCTCCATCTACAGCCCAGCGGCCTGCCGACCACTGAGCGCTGGTCTGGCTCTCAGTCTGGCACCAGCGCCCTCCATTAGCCTAATTATAGCCATGAATGCAGTGTAGAGCGATACAGCATTATGGACAATTAGGGCAGGCCCAGATTGGAGCTGCGCAAGGTCAGGTTACCCACAAAATACACCAACACATACATAATCCCCATTTAAACTTTATTATATCCAAATTTACACAGCCCTTAGTTTGAAGTAGCACCGTCCTAGTCCTACGTCGACCTCACTCCACTGTCATGCTAACAACCTTGATGTCAGCACACTAAAATCACCAAGTAAAAGGCAGTGGGCAAGAGGATAGGCCAGTAAAAAAGAAAGAGACTTGTTTCTGTCCATTCATGCGTTAGCTCTGGATACGTAGCTGGAGCCAGCCATCATTTTTGGCTGTCACAGACAGATCATATGTCTAGTGTCTTCTCTTCAAATGAAAAGGCAGGATCATCCTCTTAAGACAACTGGCCTCTGTGTCTTTGTTTCCTTCGGGCCCCTGCAGGTATTTATGACCTGAGAGATTGATGCACAAGTGAGTGAGGAATAATCACTGCAGTTAGGCTCAGCAAATAACTAGAATTAGTCCAAATGTCCCTTTTCCTGTGCTTATATTCTGGCAAAAAAGTTAGAAACCTGGTAAGTAGAAACCCTGTTCTCAGTGCGAGATTTCTGTCATTACTAATGACAGAAATTTTAATAATAATACAGCCTCTCTTTTGAAAATGAAGTTAAAATCAGTTTGCTTACTGCCATTTCATGCTTTCATAAACATGATTTATAGAATAATGTGGCCTCTATACGCAGCATGTAAATGTTTGTGTAGAAGCCACCCTTTCACTGACTGCTCAGACGTGTGTACGTAGGGCTGCAGCTTGCTTGGAATCTGCAGCAGACCTGTGATTAATTGTGAAATGTGTCTAGAACAACACAGAAAGAAGGTAGCACGCTCATCACACTCACACTGCAGCTTACTCAAGACCTGCTTCTGTCAACACCTCCTGATATGATCTATACAGAGGATGAACTTTCCCTGTTTGGGGCTTAACTGATAAACCACAGACAGATCACCAACACACTCCCTGGTGGGTGTCAAAAACAGGTGAACAGCCACCTGCTGCATCTTCAGCACTGAACACTGTAAACTATTAGTGCTGCAACTACCTAGGATTGTTCATTCAGCACAGTTTGTTATGCTGTCTGATGGTTCTTTCCAATGCAATTTATGACCATGTATGTATGAATGTATGAAACAGGTAACTAGAATGCATTGGATAAAAATATAGTTGAAAATGTACATTACACTTTCTGGTACAGGTCATTGTTTGTTTGTTTGTTTGTTTGTTTGTTAATTACAGGTGTTTAGAAGATGTCTTGTAAATAATATGCAAATATCTTACTGTGAGTGCATTAACCTCTCCACAGATGTGACTTGCAACTCAGCTTGTGGCATCACAAGCTTTTTTCGATGGAGATCCATTGGCTTAATGTCAATTGAATTGCAAGCATTGTTAGTTACAGTATATACAGAAATAAGTTTGATTGACCTCAACTTCCAAAGACTACAGTAAATTAAGTTCTTTGCAAATAACAAAATTTAAAATATAAAATAGGAGAAGATATTGTTTATTTATTCTGTGATTAATGTTTTTCTGACTGAAGTAAATGTATGTGCACCTGTATTATTTTATTTTACTAGTCCTCTCTAGAATGTCAGTGTCTTCCAATCACAATGTTTGTCTGAAAACATTTTAGGCTTAGCATTGATGAGAACATATACTGCTTTCTTACAAGAAGACAGTGGATGAAAGATACCTTAACTGAACTTTTTATGAAGAAAATCTAATTCAACATAACGTCACTACTTACACCAAGTCTGTACACGTACAAATTCCCAAACACAGAATGAGGTTGGGTCCTGAAGGTATAATTCGTGTCCGATTGCAGGCACTGTTCCATTGAGATGTGCAGTGTTGTGTAGCCAGCGCATACATCGATAGAAGATACTGATGGCGCTTATGTGTGCACCGCATAGGCTGGTGTGGGTCATCTACAGACCTCACCTTATCTGTTGCAGAGGTGGCCTGCATTGGGTGAGATTAAACACATTTCCAAGCGATACTAACGGTCTGGGCCTAAAGAAACATAGGCCAAGTTGGTGTAGCAGCAGCCAGTGTTGTTGTTAGCTGAAGAGAAAATCCTTGTTCCCGCGTCTGATAAGGACATAAAGTGTTTCTGTCCCCAAGGGGTGGAGGCAGATTCATCCTCTGTCGATCTACTGTAATGAATATCAATAGCAGGGAATAGGACTGCGCGGCTCCCTTTGGGCTTGTGGTTGCTTCTCCTGTCAGAATTACAACAAGGATACTCATGAAAAAGCCTGCCTTAATATATGATAATGCTATGTAAACATGAGTTGATCTGAGAAGAGGGAGGTTTAGGGAGAGCAGAGCAACAGTAGTTTATGCCTATAGCAGAAGCAGGCTGTATAACTGGAAGACCAACAGTAGCCTTCCAGCATGTTTATCAGGATACCGATATGATACACTAAACAGGAAGAAGAGAGACTCTGGGTTTGTGTAAGTGCTACCTAAGCAAATGCAGCTTTAAGGTAAAATAGAAACAATTCTAATTTTGATAAACGTACACACACATGCTGAAAATAACATACAGACTGATTGGAACCAACTTCACTTTGTGCTCTATTGCTGATGTCACTTGCAGAAAGAGGCGATGTCCGTCTAGTTGGCTGGGGAAACTTCTTTGATAAAAACAACAAAACGAAATGAGAGCTAGTCGTTTCAATCGGTATGAACCGATATGACGGATGTTTAGCTCCTGAAGTCTGAGACAATGTTTTTCTCAACTTTTTTTCACTCACCTGAATGTAACGTGTAACGAATTCCATTCTCAAATGTAGATTTTACAGCATAACTTTTATTTTCGCAGCTTGTGTCAATCATCTATCAGGTTGCACAGACATCGCCCATATTGATAAACAAATAATCCCTCCACAACACACGTTTTCATAATTTGGCCTATTTCAAGTCTACTATCAGAGATTATCAATCATGGTCCCTATGAGCATATCATTGTGTGTCTGTATGAGGGAAATGGTCATTCAAAACAATCAGACTGGAAAAGTTTAAGAACCACAGTTAGAAAATATACAATGTGTGAACTAATTGACTATAATTTAAAATTATCTATTACCATTCAAGACAATTTTAAATTGCATAATGAATTTTGACAGCTCCATGGTATTTTGGATTCCAGTAGTGAATTTTACATAGTCCAAAAATAAGAGGACAGTGACAGCAGAGGAGAGAAGACAGCAGAAGGGATTGTGCATGTGTGTGTGCACATTAGAGAGATGCCACAGCCCGAGGCACTGAGGTGGGATTTGTAAGCCCTTTGTAAGTAACAGGCACCACTCTTAACAGGCTGAAGGTATGTTTTTGTGTGAGTAATCCGTGATGGATGTTTTAATTGAAAACACAAGGCTTTTAGGGCTGTTTTCAGAGACCACAGCCAACATCTGACACCTCAACTCAGACCAACCCCCTTTCTTTAAACTTCTACCATGTAGCCCATTCTCCAGTCACCGCCACAAGACAGAGAGGCTAGAGTCACGTTGAAATCATATCAATATTTAATATAATCATATCAATATTTAATATTTTACACATAAGCAAGCAACTGTATTAGATTGCACTTCTCTAGCAAACTTTTTGAGACAGGAAAAGTCAGAGTTTGCATTCTTGGAATTGTCTGCAGTCTTCCCTGAGGGGGGCACATGCCTCTGGTGATGCACATGTCAGCCTTTGAAAAAACCTGCAAGACGACTGCACATAATTTAAATATCAGAATTTTTAATTAGCTGTAAAATTCCTTATTCAACAAACCTGGATCAAAGCCGCTGCCATGCATGCTTTGTACCTCCTTTAATTAGGCAACAATTTGCTGGCTTACCTGTATGGTCGGGCTGATAACAGAAGAGCCGCTGATGCAGCAGAGCTAAAGGCTAAAGGGCACATGATCAATCCCTACAGTAGTCTGGATGATGTGGAGCCTCCAGGGTACCATAAATTTCCAACATGATGAGCCAGGTCCAGGGATTGACCTTGCTTGACCTGTTGTGCAGAAACCACAAGCAAACTGCAGCCAGCCCACTAACTGAAGGCAAACTGCCACAGAGAAACTAAAAGTTATCCATAGTGTCCTTCATACCAAATAGAAATTTAAGAAGTTCTTTTTTTCTTACTGCTCTTGACTGTTAGTTGCAGTATAGCGACAACACTGAAGGTGGCGGAGAGTCTGAGCAAAAGTTTACAAGGCTGAACCCAGTCACCAATTTACCCCCAACACATTTGGATCAAAACTTAATTACATTTTGAATAAATAAAAACAGCCAAATAAAAGTTATTGCATTTTGAACCCTTTGATAGATTTATCCCCCCAAACCCAGAATAATGCACAAAATAATTTAATAACACCTTTCATATGGAGAGTACAAAGCCCCTCTATTTGCATTAAAGTGTAAATCGGCGTCAGGGAAAGGCAGCGTGCCTCTAAGCTCATTGATGTTCAGTTCTGAGCAGCAAGGCAGCATTGTTTCATGCCCAAGCTTGACGGATGTCAAGGTGATTATAGTTTAGATCACCCGTAAGAAGACGACGTTTGAAATGGTAAAATACAGACAGGCAACACAAAAGCTTTCAAATGTTTGTTTTACAGGAAGAATAGAGACAGTAGAAAACTCCCACAGAGTTTCTGTGCTCAGAATTCACACATGTGGAGAAGAATTCATTTCCGTCTATTTCTTTGGTTTTTTGACAGGCAAAATCCTTTTACAAAACCTCTGAGAGCAGCATAACGGTAAGTGATAATGATGAATTTTTGTTTTGTTTTTTTCTGGACTGACCGCCTCATGATTGGGCTCATAGGTTTGCAGTGATTTAAAGTTTATAAATCAAGATTAAATTGGAGAGCGCTGAATGCATGTCCAGGTGTGTTAAAACAAGGCCCAGTTAGGTGCTTTTTGGAAATAGTGGGTGAATTCCTATTACAAAAAAGTTGTTTGCCAAAAGAAAAAATGCAGACACAAAACCAGGGCACTCTGAAGGGTTAACTTTAAAAAGCCTTTATTGTAATATGCCTTCTTTGAATTAAAAAAACGCTTTTCAGCTCAGACAAGCCTTTCTCGGGGTGCACATAGATACAAGTGTGTGTTCCCCATAATATAAGGAGGAGCACAATCGATCGATCAATCAATCAATCAATCAATCAATCAAAGTTTATTTGTAAAGCACTTTTCATACAATTTATGTAACACAAAGTGCTTTCCAGTGAATTTAAAACAATCCCACAAAAGTACAATAAAAACAGATCAACACAGTTAAAAGCATGTATAAAAGAACTATATAAAAATATAAAAACAATAAGTACATACATTAAAAAGTACAACAACAACTTAAAATATTTCAGTTAAAAGCATGATTAAAGGGGGCAGTCTGCCTAGATTTAAAAATTGTCACAGTGGAAGCTTGTCTTAGTTGCCTGACCAGCCAGTCCCTACACGCTTTGACACTTTACAAACCGTGAGGGTCTGGGAGCGGAGCGCCGAGTTTCAATTTCGTGGGCGGCCTTTTCTTTTTCTGAGTCAACCAATCACAGAAAACCTGGAAATTCCACCAAAACAGCAACACGATGTTTTCATAAACATGTAGCGTGAGGATTTTTTCAGTATGAAGCCCCTCAACACGGTTTGCTGCTCAGGTTTTAAGGAATTGATACGTTCATTGTTTAAAACTGAAGCACGAGCCGAATCAGCTACGTACGCCCTCTTGAATGTTTTGAAATGGGGCTTTCAAGCAATTTCCGACTTTTTAGTGTGACGTGTCAGAATCGCCGTGCTTGATTGGATAGTCTTAACTTTGAGAGACGACTTTATTGGCTAACCGTCAGGTCCCAGATCCTTCTGCATTCAAACAGACTGTAACAGAATGTAGGAAGGGCTGGCTAGTCAGGCTAGTCTTACATCTTCTGGAAGACTGTTCTAGATCTTAGCTGCATAAAACTGAAATGCTGATTCTCCATGTTTAGTCCTGACTCTGGGCACCAGCAGGAGGCCGGTCCCTGAGGTCCTCAGACTCCGAGATGGTTCATAAGGCACTAACATGTCAGAGATGTATTTTGGTGCTAGTCCATGTAGAGACTTAAACACAAGTAAAACTGTTTTAAAGTCTATTCTATGAGCCACTGGAAGTCAGTGCAAAGACCTAAGGACAGGACTAATATAATCGTACTTCCTGGTTCTAGTCAGGACCCGAGCAGCAGCATTCTGAATGTACTGCAGCTGTATTACAGCTCGTTTGGATAGGCCAGTAAGCAGGCCGTTACAATAGTCCAACCTACTGGAGACAAATGCATGGATGCAAGCACAGTGTCCCGCCTCAAATATGCAAAACATATCATACATACACATATCCAAATATAACATACACTTTGACAAAACTTGTTCCTTACATTGAATAGACTAAAGATTAGTTGGAAAAAGTTCATTATAAGGGTGCACCAAAGGGTTAGGGTTAGGGTAGGAAAGTTTCTATTTCCAGTTGTTCCCAGCCCTTCCTGTCCCTAACTTGACACTAGTTTGTACAGTAGTGTGAGCTCCAGCCCTGGGGCTAAGGGTGTGCTGCACAACTCAGCTAATGGCTGTCCTCCCCTGTCCAATTACTCCTTATCTAACAGCTGATAACAGTTACCTGCTAGCCTCTGCATGTGCACAAGCGTTGTGTGGTGCATGGGCTCATCTGTACACATTGCTACAATACAGTTAGTATACTGTCTGTGTATTTGATGTTTGTATTTCTAAAACTGTTGTTCACATGAATGTATTACTTTAAAAAATCTGCAAAGCATTTAAAATATTTCAAAGTAAAACTTTGCACACACAAAGTGATTAAATGCATAAACTCAGCTAGAATTGCCTGGTGGTCAAAGAAAAGTGTGAGCGAGGAAAAGGAAGAAGAGAGGCAGGAGGTCAGGTGAGGGGTCACGTGTGCGGAACAGATAAGAGCTGCTCATTCGGTTTTGAGTGACAGGCCGTAGGGAGGGCTCTATAAAGCCCCCAAGAAACGCACTCCTCCCTCCATCAGCCTGCCCTGCTTTGTTATCACAGCCTCTCTGCTCCACTAGCCTGTCTGTCTCTCCACCTCTATCATCCTCTGCATCATCCTCTTCGTCACGAGAAGTCACCTTTTATCAGCCTTACCCTGTGGCATTTTCCCATTTCCTTTTTGTTCAAATGGACAATAAAATGAAAATGCTGTTACCAAGAATTGCATTATTAATATGTATTATGTTTGACTTTTCACCAGATTTTTTGAAACCAATTTCCCATCATTGTTTTGTTTTGTTTTGTTTTGTTTTGTTTCCTTTTTTAACCCTTGTATTAAAAAAAATATTTTGGAGATAATGGACAATGACAACTTTCTTTGCCCATTATACAATTTATGAACAAATTAAGTTTGCATGGCAATTGTTAAGATCATTACACTGAAACTTAACCTGTGACTCTCATCGTTGTCATTTCTTCCTTGAAGGTTCCATTTTTTGTTGCCACAGCAAGAAAACCGTGCCAAGATTGGCAAGAATAGCCCTAACAAAAGCCTAAGCATTGTCTCAACATGCATTATCTTCATTTTCTCCACCAAACAATGTGCGACAATGTGCAGCAACAACAGGAGCCTTTATGGAGCGAGCATAATGGAGCTGAGTTGAGGCTTGTGAGAAGTGGCAAAGAAGATGAGACAAAGCGCGTTGAGAAGAACGGTTTTCATTGTGGCGTATTCTTCTTTTTCCACATTCTGCCATGAAAGACACCGGTGAGAAGTCCTCAGGGCCGCTGCCAGCTACAAAACAATCAAACCGTATAGTGCACGAGCCTACCTCCCATCCTAACATTGTTGGAGCTCCATATTTGGCTTGTTCTGATTGGTTGTTTGAGATAAACATTTGCTCATATCAGATTGCTCTGCTTTTTACAGGGATTACATTCACACATCTTCAGTGTGTGTTTTGCTCTAAGATATATTTTAATTTCCAAAAAGTGTATGTGGAAAAAATATTTAGGATCATTGGAGATTATTGCAGGTCTCAAAGAAGATTTTTACACTTTGAGGCTGTTCCAATATGTTGCAAAGTTCCATAATAAAAAAAAAAAATCTGTGTATAATCTATACATCGCTGATTCCAAAGGATTATATGCAGAAAAAGCAAAGAAGAGACAGAATGCAAAGGAAAGGTTCTCCTCACCATAGAAATTGCTATACACAGCGGAGTAGGGGATTGGAGTCACTTTTTCAAATGTCAACCAGCATCTGTTTCATATTTATGATTATGGTGCTGCGTCTGTGATGCCCCTTTTAACATGGACGATCATATCAGTGCCTTGGATTACCCCCACTAGCCACCAATGCATAATACGGCTAATCTTTCAGTGCTGGGCTTGCCGACACATGCATAGAGAGCAAAAAATGGATTAAAATGACAAAGAAACTGCCTGATTTTTGCTGATATGAGAAGCAGATTTTTAGATGGTACTTTGGGTATCTTGTGTTATCATTAACAGGATTAAGTGAGTGGGCAGATAAAGTAAGAAAACAATTGGACATTTAGCACCTCTTGTCCCTTTAACCCAAATCAAGATGTATCAGTGCATGTGAGACTTGTTTTTCTTTATTCCCTAATTTGTGATGCTTTTAGATGTGCACGATAAGTTGTGGGTGTCATTAATACGGCTAATGATAGCATTATAGCCCTCTAGTATCTGCAGTCTAGATTATGAAGGTTATCACTTGGGATTATATTTACCTTCCTACGCTGTCACTAATGGTAAAATCAGCTTCTATCTCAGTTTTACATGAGCACATTTTGTTTCTTTTCATGTAAATGTATTGAGTTTGTTATGTTAAAGACAAGTGTGCTCTATTAATCATGCATTCATATTTTTGCACCTGTGAGTTTGTTCTGCCAAAGCCTCATAAACCTTAGTGAGAAAATGTTATCTCCATCCAAATAACCATTTATTCTTCAATCTTTCCCCTTCGACCCAGTCAGCTTTATTCTGAAAAGTACACAGTTTGGATAAAGTGCCCTTCTGACATTTTTCAACTTATTACCCACTTTTTATGCAGGCTTCAATCAACCTCCTTAATCCTCACAGGAAGAAGCGCTTTTTAATTCACAGATGGACTGATAGCAGCACCAACCACAGCACCCTAGAAGCGGCAGTCATGCTAGCAAAGCAGGCCTCGAATGAGCAGGGAAAAAAATAAAAGAAAACGAACAGACAGGGAAAAAAAACGATTTACACGTAGATGAATCGTGCTTACAAGATGGAACCCTGGGCATTAGGAGCGGATCTGAATTTGCTATCTGTCATTTTCCTCCTCGTCCTCCCCCCACAGCTGCCTGCATTTGTTCACTGTTTTCCCTTCCTCTCTCTCCCCCTTCTTCTTCACCATTACCCTTGCTGATTGCAATCTTTAAGCGCCATTGGGCCCACTGCTTCTGCAGTTTTTAATCTGTCTTTAATCCCATAGATTTTAAATATTCCCCAGCTCCCGGAGACTGGAGGCAATTAACTGCCCTTCTGATGCTCTCCTTATCAGTTGCCTCCTTGTATCTCTCTGAAGCAGCCTCAAGACACTGCCAGAGCTGACAAATAATACCGCCATTTACCGCCGAGCATCCTCAGGGAGCGGAGGGGAGCACTGCACAGCCACCGCAGCATTCTAAACAGGTATTTGGTAAACATATCATACAGTGGAAGGAGAGGAAATATACTGCAATAACACGCCCATAAGTGATGTATGTTTGTTTGGCTGCCATTTGCAAGAGCATCTGTGTTGTCCCCTCGGACAAAAGACTTAACCATTTTCATTCTGCCTTTTATCAAGAGTATATTAATAAAGAATAGCATTTACGGTGTTGAGTAGTTTTTGTTGTTGTTGTTGTTGTTGTTGTTGTTTTATCACACTGTTTAAGAATGACCACCTCACTGACCCTCAGACCTACTGCTCAAATTGTAATCTCATTTTATTTAATATTTCAACTTAACACTGCTGAATCTTAAATTAATCAAGAATTTACTGTTTCTGTTTATTGACATAGAAGTGCAATTAGAACTTCATGATGTGATAAGAAAATCAATGCTTTGTAATGCATTCTTTTACTACAAAGAACATATTTATTATGTGATCACAACTCATAGATTTAAACATTAGTTTTGTTTTGACCTTTGTATTTGCCTGTGGATGACCTCTTTCTTTATTGAACCTGATACGTTACTAAGAACAGATTCCTGATCACAGAGAAAATTCTGCAATAACACTTTTATATTATCGTTTTGCTTGTGCATTTCTGTTCTTTCACTGTAATGTTTGAAGAAAATGTGAATACAAAAAACTATGCTTTATATTTTAGCAGCTTATATACTGATGGCTAAAATGGATTTGAGCAACATTATTGCTCTCGCGGTTTAACACTGAATACTCCTCTGCTTGGGTACATCATGTTCAAACTTTTTTCTTTCAATCACTCGTTTGTGATAATGTGTATCATGGCAGTGCAATCACCAGTCCATACACCACAAGCCTGCTCACATCACCACAAGACACCATGGCTAAGCCAAAACGCAGCAGGCCTCAGCCAAACTCACTGATAACCATCAGCTAAGAGGTTTGTGACATCATCATTGTGAGACGTGCCAGGTTAGAGCTCGCTCTGCTAATCCAAACCACAGACTACAATAACAGAGACAAAGGCAAAGAATGTGCATCATTACAAATACTCTTAACTCCTAAGCTTTTTGTTGACCCACAACACAGGGCTTCTAACAGTACATGCTCTTTGACGTAATATGTCAACTGCCAAGTGAAAACGTAGAACAAAATTTACCATATGATGATCTGAAAGCAATTACTGAAGTAAACTTGCTCATGGCTTGACAGTCCCTGGCATTATCTTCTCTTCACTGGTGTTGGATTACAGAACACAAAGACTCCATGCTATTAAAATCACATTCAATTACAATAATACAAGAATGCTTGTCCATTGGGCAGCCTTGCTAATAGAATACATGTGACAAGTATGAAATCAGATGATGAGAAAAAATCTTCAGCAGTGTCTCTGGTTTTAGCGTAGATTAGTGTTTTGGTTCCGTTGACATGGAACCTGCCTTTGACCAGGGTGAAGAGTTCAAGGCCTTGGCTGCAGCACTGTTGGATTAGTATATCATAAAGTAGCATATATGTGTGTGTGTATATATATATGTGTGTGTGTGTGTGTATATATATATATATATATATATATATATATATATATATATATATATATATATATATATATATTGCCTCTTTGCCAGGCCATTAAAATCCATTAAAATCTCAACACCCGGGTCACCCCAGGGAGGCTAACCAATTTCACACTCTTCAATAACACAGTGAAATATCAACATGTACTAGTACAGTTCAAATGACGTGTCACAAATATTATTTTAGTAATGACTAGAAGACTGACTGAGAAGGTATTAAACTATAACATTGCAACACAATGTCCCTGATGTCTCCTGGCCACATTCTCATCAACCAAGAGACGAGGGTGTAAAAGTCAAGTTGACCAATTCTTCCCACTACATACAACACATCCAAACCGACACACACATACCACATACATCCACGGACTCCCATACCACCATCAGATGCACTCACCTCCCTCCTCACTCCCCTACACCCTGCCATGGTTTCTGTGGTGACTGCTAAGCCCGAAGTTACGGTAAAGCTGGTGTGCCGCTGAGCCCTGGGCAGGATTTGTGACAGAGAAATCACATCAGCCTATGCTGATTAACAATTCCATTCCACCCTGAGATTTATATAAAAACTATCTTACATTTGGCTTTTTAATAGGAACGATCGCTATCTCAAATTGAGTCCCTGCAAACTTTAATAAAGGCTACAGGGTTGAGTGGCATTTTGCATGCTGATTTAGGCCCGATTGGCGGCTTTTGATGAGAGGGAGGCTGCTATGTAAAGCGGTGCTCCTAGCGCTTTTCCACATCGCCAGTTCAAATGCGGAAGGATAAGAACATGAAAAAAAATACCACTTCCATCTGCAATCTCCGGATTTCTCTCTGCTTCCCTCTCTCACTCTCACTCGCTGGCTTTTTTCAGAAAATGATTGACTGTTGAATATGAATAAATAGAAGAGAATGAAGTAGGGATAGAGAGACAGAGAGCAGCAAACAGAGCAAATGGAAAGGGGATGGAGAAAGTGAAAAGGAATAAAATGAACACACCCCAGGACTTTTCTCTGGAGGTGAAAAATAAAATCATAAAGGTTTTTCTTCTGACATTTGAAGAATGGTATTAGTGTTGAATATTCACAGTGTACAGACAGGACCCTTGGCAGTGTATGCATGTGTGTGTGTGGAAGGAGGGGGCATCAAATAAAAGGCCATTGCCAGAAACACTTATCCGCCTCCACCCCTCTGCTCTGGAACCCGCAAATCTACATCTACTGCATTAAAACTATTTATAGTACAAGTTCAGCTTAATGGGATAATCAGCTCTATTTGTAAAGATATTGGATAATCCCAAATAGTTTGTATGGGCAGAGATTTGGGACATTTTCATTAGATATACTGGGAGCAATTCAGATGTCTCTTGGTGCTGTGTGTAAGCTAGTCGAGAGACAAAGGAAGCCAGGGGGAGAATTTATCTTTTTATGTGATAAATGTATATTTTAACAGTGGTGTTTCAAATGCGGCAGCTATTTCTGTCTCAACCCATGCAAAGGTAAGTCAGTTTATATATAACAATTGAATGATCTACAATGTTCTTCTATTTTTCTATAGTTTGTCAAATATGTCTTACTTAGTCAGAGATGCTCTCAAATATGTTGCTCAATGCTGTGTATAAAGTAAAACTCAAAAAGGGGTCTTGTAGGATATGATAATGGAAGGCATCCAACAGGATCAGTGAAAAGGGCATTCTGCCAAATCCTGGCACACACACTGTTCATGTGTGCCCCACCCCCACCTCAAGGACTCTTTCATACTCAAACACTATTCAGCCCACCTATCCACCAGGAAGTCAGCCTTGGACACCTTTTCTTATAGGTTCAAAAACTCTGGTAGAAAAAAAAAAATCAAAGAGTCTAACCTCAGTTTTGGACCAAGAAAAGCTAATCCCCAAACACAGAACTCCCCAAAAACACTTTATATTCCCTATTGCGCCTTCATATAAGAATAAACAGCCCATTATTCATCTTGCCAAATATCTGATGAGAGGACTGGCATCAAAATTATCTTTGACACATGGATGCTCACTGTGCATGCTAATATCTCTTTGTGCACTGTTGGAAAAGAACAACAGAAGTGATACTGAGAATAACACAAGCCAATTTTTTTATTTGAAATGGGATTCAGTCCACATGTGGCAAGTTGTTGTGCAGTGTGTAAACCATTAAGCAATGAAACAGGTCATAAATATATGATTGTAAAGGTTTTCATTTTTTCTCACTTTTATTTTCAAAATGTAAAGCAACATTTACACCAAAAACCATAAATAATATATGGATCTGGTTGTTTAATTTTACGTGCTGTAATTTAAAACTTTTTTCAGAATATTTCTAAAAGTGTTTTATTTCTTCAAGTCTGGCAGTTGATCCAGCGAGCTACCCTTGCTCTTTACTTTCCCTCTCCGGCCAGTGCTCTCTTCTAGCCGTGATAAGATGCTATCACAGACTCTCTAAGCACTTGAGGGGCACTTTAGGAGATCACTGGAACCATTACCATGAAAAGTCAAAGATAGGCTTTATTGATGCCAGATTAATACTGACCAACATGTTATTGATTTCCACTTCCTCCGATCCATTTTTTAACTTGTCCCCTCTGGGCTGGACCCAGCTGCTGATTATCTTATTTTGGATGGAGAAATGTTTTGTGGCCTGGCTTGGAGAGGACATCAGCCTCAAACATCCCTCTCTTCCTCCTCCTTCTACTGCTAGGTGCAAGACTGCTATCTACTCTTTCAAAGGGCCATCTTTTAAAAGGCAGAGAGCTCACCGTTATCTACCGATGTTATTCAATTGTTACGGGACAATCTGGGCCATTAGCCGCCCATGTTAAATAATGCATCCGCTTTTAAAAAGGCTACCCTTATCTCCTCCATGTGTGCGTGTTTTGTAACATTATTAGTATAGACGCATAATGAAAGCTACCCTGCTGATAGGCGCTGATATACCACCAAGGTCTCTGAGTGAATCTCCAACCTCTGCAGCAATAATGTATAAACAAACACTGACCTTTTTAATGAAGCCTGGCGTTATCTCATTTTATTAAAACGAAACAACAAGAAGCGGAAAAGCTCGGGTTGAGATAAAAATGTATTTAAATGCGCTCGTTGAAAGGCACAGACAATCGATCACAAAGCAATCAGCCACGAGAAGGAATGGGAGAAGAGGAGAAACCTGTTGGATGCTGTAAAATGCTACAGTGTAAAGACATAATGGTATAAAAAGAGTAGAGGAGAAGAAAAAGAGCAGTGTGGGAAAAGGGCGGATGTAATAGATGAGTACAAAGAGAAACGGTGGGATGAAGGGAAGGGGTGAGGAGGACTGAGAGCGATAACCACACGATGTCTTCAGTCACAGATTTACACAGGCCACTGCACTCCCATTCTCTCCAGCTCTTATCAGTGGAATTATTGAACAGACTGGCATGCCATTAAAATTTCTGCTTAGATTTCACAAAATTCAAATTGCATAAGGTAATGAACACAGCTTTCAAATGGACTCCGCACATCGCTATTTCTCAGCGAGGCGAAATACATCTCAGTCATAATTCCCTATCTTTATTGTACTTCTTACACAGGCTTAACTATACAGGAAAAGCAGGAAAAGGCTTAATAATTGACGTTAAAGGGACAGTTTAACCATTTGTGTCCTTTTCACGGTCAGGATTCTTCTGGATTCTTTTTGGCGTCACAATCAAGACATGTAATAACATAAAATTGCTTAAATTAGATTGAAATAATAGATACAAACACTTCCTTTGTTCACTATTTTTAAAAGTAGGTACACTAAGTTTAAATGTAAAAATCTAGAATGATAAAAAAAAATACAACTATTCAACGATTTTTTTTATTACTATTATTCTCTGCTGATGAAGCAACCAAGCAACAGATTTCAACACAGTGAGAACCCTTTGTTTTCACTGGCTTACATATAAAAGCAATGACAGACAACTTTTTTTTGTCATCATAATTTATATCCCAGACACATGAAAATAATAAAATTGTATGTTTTAGGCATAGCTGTGGGGGAGGCTGTTTTTTTTTTTTTTTTACACAGACAGCCTAAGACAAGGCACTGTTCTCAACAACAGTTATTGAAATATTAAGTAACATTAAGGAGTGGCAAGACATGTACAACCCTCTACCAACCATAAATCTTTCCAAAGTAAGGCTAATTAATCCATTGACATATAAGGCGTTCAGACGTGTTAATAAATCTTTAACAGAGTAAGAAGGGACTAGAGCTTATGCGTTTGTTCAAGGTTTGTTTTTTTCATTGAAAGTAAAAAGAAATTGGAAAATTGCATGACAGGTTCAAGCGAACATAATGAAGGTATGTGTAGAGCATTTTACCACCTACAAATCATCAAAGTTTGACACTATACATAGTAATTACAATTTACTCATTTATTTGAAAGCAGTCATCGAACAGAAATATATAATTAGTGTCATACTAAATTTTATTGGCCTCACAGAACACACTATTCAAAGTGATTAAGACATATAAGTGACAATTTAGTTGTGTTTTAGCACGGCATAAAATGTTGAGCTTTTGCGACACTTTTTCAACAGGCCACACACAACATCAAGGATATTTTGAAAAACAGGGACAAAAAAGATTTATACAAAAGCATTGAACTAACTATTGTAACCGCTTGGAGCTCCTATGCGGAGTCATACTAGGTTTTATGGTTTGATGTATTTGGCCTTGATTCCATCTGTGACTGACTAATGCAAACTGCACAAAGACTGGCTTGTTTATTTGACGTAGCTTCACCATCACTGACATTTCAACACAGTAAAATGTAAACAATGACAATGGGTCTGACAAACTTCATTGCTCAAAGGAATCTAGTTCCACTTAACTTAATGTCACCACTCTCACCCCCCATTCTTATTCATCCAAAACACACCAAATAACAACCCAAAGTCCAAACACTGTGCTCTCTGTAGATTCTTGCACTGGCTCCATCTGGCTGGCCTTTGCCTGCAGCCAGTATCAGTGTGATGTGCCAAAGCGACAACTGCACGCCACGCAGATCTTGCTTTGCTTCTCCTCTGTGGCTAGTTAGCAGTCTGCTGTCTGACGGGCTCTCCTCTGTACTCTGCTGGGCTTCTCCAATCAGAGGCCTTAGCCTGTGCAGCCCTAATCCAGCCATGGGCTTTACCGCACCAGCTCAGTGTAATCACACAGCTAATTCACAGGCGCACTGGCGGAAGGCAATCCGTGACGGACGTTTTTTGTGCAACTAAGAATGAGCTCCCTGGTGACCATGGAGGTGGTGGACTGGGAGACTGTCAATGTAGAAGCTGTGAAAGATGGCTCCAAAATGGCGAGATGCAAGGGGAATAGATGAATAGTACAAACGGGCCTCTGATAGAAGTCGGAAATAAGGAAAATGTTTGGAAAGTGTCAAAAAGGAGGCCATGAATCTGAGCAAGTCTTCTGTCAGTGAGTGTTGAAAGAGCCATTGTGAGTTGAAATAGTCTATATTACTCAATAAAGGCTTTTATGAAAGGAGAAGCTCCGTATTAATTTGGATAAGAACCTTTGCCTCCATGCACCCTTTCTCTCTCGGCTCCCATCCACGACACCTCTGTGGTTTAAAGCAGTGTTCGGTTTCAGTTCAGCAAGCCAAGTCATTACATTTCAACACATTGCACCTTTCTGAGGGGAATTAAGAAGTGCTGTAATTTCTTCATTCCCCACACAGCACAACCAGAGTATTATGATGTGCCCATGTGCTGTATGTATTGTGTCCTCACTGTTTCCTCACGGGTCACAGGTTTTCACTGTGCATCTTACCTACTTACTAATTCTTAGATGATTGTAGTATATCTGTTTAAGAGACAGTCAAATCTTTGTTTTCCTTTTTCAGTGTTTTAAGATATTTTCAGTGTTTGCATTTTCCACTCAAAAAAATCCAACATTTGTGCAGGTCACATGACAACTGCAGCAAAATGTATTTTTTGTCATATTAATGCTGGTAGGTTTTTTCTTCCAAGTACCCAAGTCCATACTACTAATTTTCAATATGAATGGAGAGCCCCTTAAGAGGATGCTTCTTATAGGGCATGAATGAATGATCAAATGATTTATTTATATAGCACATTTACACAGACAGATGTCTTCCAAAGTGCTTCACACAGCAACACACCTCTTCCCAGTCAGTGACAGCAGCAGCCCTGGAGCAGCTCAGCAGAAGAGATTCGCCCAAACACATGGCGCCTCAACCTCCGACCACCATCAAGCGTTCCCTAACCTGCATGTTATTGGTTGATAATAGGAGATGACCATGTTGTCATATGAAATCTAGGGAAAGTATATATTTTGTTTACCTAAAAAGCTGGTGATGCATAATGAAGACATGATTTATGATTTGAAATAAAAGTAATAGATTATCTTACAGTAATAACAGACGAAATCCAGACTGTTTATTGCTCATTACACAATCCAATGTTGTTTTTGTTGAGCTGTGATTGGCAGAACGCTCCTGGGACTGGGGCATTTTTTCTTTGATTCTACCTGTTTGCACAATTGACTTTACTATTGTTGGAAGGCTGATTGCCAGATGTGGTTAGTGAAGTAATGTGCACTCATTAGTGGATCCCTGAGTGTTTCTGTATGGTATGATGATGGCCAAATGACAGCCTGGGGTTACTAAACAAATCTGTGAGAACTATACCAAATGATTAGACAGGCAGAGACAGTATTTTAAACTGCAAATGTGTGATTAATGTCTGGTGGTTTGTGCTCATAAGATTCAATCAAAAGGAAAAACTACATATTTTATTTGGAGATATTTATTGAAGAAGTTATCTCCAAGAAAGTCATGTCATGCATCACAGAATGTCCTGTTTATCAAAGTAACAAATGCTCTCACTGAGCAACCCGATCTTGCGGTCATCATGCATATTAAAAAATGAAATGCTTTCTCATTTGGCTTGGTAGATAATATAAATTGATTCAAGGATGTTTGAGCAATATAATATTAAGAACAGTCATAAAATGTATTTTTCACCTAACCCAAATATAACCTTAAATAAGTTTGTCAGCAATTTATAAACATCTAACCAATGGTTTCTACCAAAAAGGCATGACACTAAGTCAGTGGGGGGTGAGATGAAGCCAAAATTGATTATAGTCTATTAGGAAAGGAAGTAAACTAAAGTAAACTTTTCAACCAATGCCATGTACCCCAGACCGGTTGACTTTGGAGCGGTTTGGCCATTTATGTTTTTGTTTTGTTTTTTATCCTTTATACCTGAATTATATTTACAAAAGGCCATGTAGTAATTCCTTGTGCACTAGAAACTAGTTATCATCTTTTTTGCATTTTTATTTTTTCAATGTTTAGCAAATCCTCTGTGACTCTATGCTGCATTTAAACCTTTTATTTAAAGCATTGAGGTTGAATTATTAAAAATTTTAGAGTGTTTTTCCTCAACAAACAGGAAACAGCTGACGCTAACGCTTGCTAGCTTTGCCAAGGCTTTCAGGTCAACAAATCATGATTGGAAATATGGTGACTTGTCACAGGACATAACATTGATTTTTATTTTATCTGTTCTTTTTTGTTTGTTTTTTACCTTAGCCTGTGAACTTTTGTCCTATCATCATGCTTAATTGGGGGACCAAGTGAACTATTGAAGAGCTACCTCTAGCGCTAACTCACCGGAGCTGCACTACACCATAATGAACATTACTGTAGAGTTTGATCCCTTTTGCGATGCCAGAAAGGTAGCTCCAGCTAAGCTTAACAAGGTTTTCCATGAGTTTAACCAGTGCTCCGGTCTACTCTTAACAGACCACAGGTGACATCGAAGGTGGGAAAAGGTAGACTAAAATCAACCCACTAAATTCCGATCAAATAACTTGATATTTTGTAAGCAGGAGCACAAACAACTTCCATGTTTTATAAGATCGCTCTTGATAACAATCTGCATCTGCTTTCTCATCCCTTTGAGCATGATTAAGCATTCAGCTGAGAACAAATCGAACAGAGTATCTTGCCTGTGTTTCAGTATGTTAAGAGTCTACTGTGTCTAAATATCAAAGACACAATGTAAAGACACAATGTGCAAAACTATCAACTGTATGTAGTCTAATCTGATCAAAAGTCCATGCAGAGTGTTTTTATTTCCGGACGTAATTCTGAACGTATTTCACGTTTCCTGTTTGGTGCACTCTGGTCTCTCTAACTTGATCTGACTGAACTCAGTATCAGGTGGAGAAGTAGACTTTAATAGAATATTCAAGTCAAAGCAGAACGATGAAGGCAGACACCTGCAAAGCAAATAGCAGGATGGAATTGTTCTCATCTACTACAAGAGAGTATTTAAAGCAAGGAACGTTACGTCGCCTGGATTGGCGTTACCGGGGCCCCACCTGGAGCCATGCCTGGGTTGGGTGATCGGCTGGGCCGGGTCTTTGCCCACGGGTCCAGTTGGGCTCAGGCCGAACGGGTGAATTGTGGTCGCAAAGTCTCTGGTGCTTCTCGCGGCGACAATCCCCAAACCTGGTGGTGGATGCTGGAAGTAAGGCATAATGTTAGGCTGAAGAAGTGCTATCAAGTGCTGTTGGCTTGTAGTACTTCTGACACAGTTGCGGGGTGCCAGAAAGCCAAGTGTACTGCAGCTTGTGCAGTTGCAGAGGCAAATACCGGGGGCTGGGAGGAGAAGCCATGAAGGAGGTATACTGGTCGGTCTCAAAGAAATTCTGGTCCACTGTTCGGCGCCTCAGAAGGGGGAAACAGTTTTCACTAACACCGTTTATGGTGCAGGTGGAGAGCTGTTGATTTTGACTGGGGATGTTGTCAGATGGTGGAATGAATAATTTGAGGGCCTCCTCAATCTCATTGCCACGTCTTCTGAAGAGGAAGCAGATACTGGGGACTCTGGGGAAAGTCATCTATCACTTAAGCTGAAGTCACTGAGGTTGTCAGCAAGTTACAGCCAAGTGTGAAGCAGCTGGGATGAAAATCAGCTCCTCCAAATCCGAGGCCATGGTTCTCGACCGGATAAAAGGTGCCTTGCCCTCTCCAGGTGGGTGGAGAGCCCTTTCCTCAAGTGGAGGAGTTCAAGTATCTCGAGGTCTTTTTCACGAGGGAGGAAAGGATGAAGTATGAGATACTGACCTATGGTCATTAGCTTTTGGGTAATGACCAAAAGGACAAGATCACAAATACAATTTAGTCGAAATAGGTTTTCTCTACAGGGTGGTTGGGCGCTCCCTTATTCGCGCGCAAAAGCATATTTGACGTACATTTTCGAAGCTGACGCACAAATAGGTGTCCAAAACGCCTCGATGCGCGTCAATTCGTTGGGAGACAAAAAGACACTTTTAATGCCTCAACGCGCTTCTTCGAGCTCCCGCTTGTTTACAGGCTTTGTTTTGCTCTTAGACAGATCACGTTGAATGATAGAAGGAGGGAGAGAGATAGAGGCTTGCTGCCTTTATAGACTTACCCAATTGCACAACTTTCTCATCCTCCATGCAGTGTCCTTTTGCCTTCTCTGTCCTCCTCGGCTCCTCCCATCGCACAGCAGGTTTAAACACGGCAATGAGCATTTTTAATAGCGCCATGTGAGCGCATTGTCAGCCCAGATCATGTGCCATGTTGTTTGTTTCAAAACAAGCAGACTTTCGTTAAAAAATTATTAAAACACTTCAGTAAACAATCCTCACGACGAGCAAGGTGGCTTGGGCATCTGTTTGTGGATGCCTGATTTTTTTTTCAACCCAGTTATGCCACACTCCATCACTTTGCATTGGTGGCTATGCTAGCAAAAGTTTATAATTTAAAATATTTGCTTTCAGAATTTGAGTAAGGTTAGGATTAGGGCTAGGGTTAGGCTTAGGTTAAGATATTTTGGCTAAGTTTAGGGATTTGGGAGAGGTAAGCTAACCGGGTCACGACAAAACTGTGTTGGAGAAAGAAGGGAAGACCCAGAACAAGTAGGAGTTACTATATAAATTGGCCTGGGAACACGTCGGGTTTCCCCCAGAAGAGCTGAAGGAAGTGTGTGTGGATAGGTCTGGGCCTTCCTGCTCAAACTGCTGCCTCCAGTGGCGTGCTGGGATCATTTTTCAGCCCGGCAAAATCAGATGTTAGATTGGCCCATTTGTTCATGAAGTCACGTGACTTAGCATGTAGTTGAGTGGCTATGAACTGCGCATTTAAGCTTTTGCCTTTCCAGCACCCACGTTCGAGTCCCGCTCAGGAAACCTCTCTTCTGATTTTTTTTTTCTCTTTTAACCAATATCTACTCCACCTCTGATACATTTTCTTCTCCAGTAGTAAATTACCTAGTTTTAGTCACGACATGGTCATAGTCCGGCTTTCCTCCACCTGACCTCTCCTCTGCTGCAGCAGTGCGCTCTTGGACACACACACGAAGCACGCGCTCACACAAACACATACAGAGCGTTCTGGCCCACATTGTCTGAATGAGGAAATGCGCTCCGATCCGCCGCGGTGATTCGCGCATATAAATCTGCTGAAGTGTTTGTTCATCAGCCGTTTTTGCTCGTAACTCCGAGAATATACAACGGATTTACTTGAAACAAAGTTTGGCTGAGAGCTTATGAAATGTAGAGCGTGTTTTCGGGCTCCAAAACGTGTCAAGAGTCTTTGATTATGCGCTGTGCTGTGAATCACATCATGGACTTGAAGCAGCAGCTGGCTCCGCCTCTCCCAGCACTGTCACATTTGCCAGCTGCATGGGCCGGGCCTCTCTCTCTCTCTCTTCAACAACGGAGCGGAGGACACCGGCCCAAAAGTCACGCGGCCCACCGGGAAACGTCCCGACTCTCCCGATTAGCCAGCACCCTTGGCTGCCTCCATGACTCGAGTCTAGATAAAGATGAAGAAAATGTATGGATGGCATATCAAGGGGTTTTCTCTCTTTGCTTAGCTGCTTACTGGCTAAATACAAAATACATTCACAAAAATCAAATAAAATGAATTTAAACAATCTGGCACACACTCTCTCATCCTTTTTACATACCAACCTGAACCCTGCCACTGACCTGGAAAAAATACAGAACTGTTGGTGGCACCTGCATTGCTCTGATGATATTTTGTCTGCTTTAGCAAAGCATAGAAACACTGAAAGAATAAAGTGACAGTTGACTTCAACAGGAGACAGTGAGCTACCTGTTGTAACAACGGTGAAACTCAACGTTGAATGTACAACTGTACAGACAAGAATTTACTGACTACTGTTCCAGAGTATAACTTAATTTAGCTTTTTTGTCCACTTTGAGATTGGGGTAGTAAAAAAAAGTAGAAGAAAAAAATGTTTGAATACTAGCTATGTGGTAACCAAAGGCCAAAACTTAACATCAAATATTTTTTAAAATTTTAGGTGTGTGTTTTGTTTTTGTTTTTGTTTATCATTAAAAGTGGAGCACAACACTAGAGCTGCAATTTTTTTGGCATGTACTGAATATTATGTGGTGTTGTGTACACACACAATGAAAAACGTAGAGTATACAATATTATCTTGGTATCTTATAATTTTTTGTTTATCAACACGGGCGATGCGCGCGCAACTCACCTGTAGAAAGAGCCTCCGCTCATAGACACAAACAGTGGAAACAAGTTGAAAAAGCTCAGTTTTCGGTTAAATACAATAGCTAAAAACTGTGCGAAAACAAAAGTTATGCTGCTAAGTCAACATTTGTGAATGACATTCAACCCTACGACCCTTAAAAGTTAAATTCAGGTGAGTGAAAAAATGGCGAGAAAAAAGCGGTCTCAAGCTTCAGGAGACAGACGTCTGTCAGACTGATTCATACCTGACTAAACGGCTAGCTGTCGTCCTGTTTCGTTGTTTTAATCAAAGAAGTTTCCCTATGTAAACAGATGGAGAGAAGCGCTTTCTACAAAAGGCATGCGCAGTACGGCTGAAAGTGACGTCGACTAAAAATCTCTCTTGGCAAGTTTTTTGGTTGAGATCATGTGGCAACGTTTATTTAGGATTAACAGCTCAAATCTGAAGTTACAAAGATGGAAGTTTAGGTATGAGGCTTGTATTTGGTTGGTAAGATTAGGATTTCATTATAATTCATGAATTAGAACCTTGCATTTACCATAGAAATAAACTGAGGCAGTAACACGTCTAATAGATACATATAAAAAAAACTGAAATTGACATGCTTTTTAAAATTGCATAGTGGGCTCTGTACACACACATTTCTGTGAGATTAGGCCGGATCCCCTTCCCTTTCTGAACAGCAGGCCTTACTGAGTGCACTTTATTGTCAAATGTGTCAATTGTTTTTATCTGTTTATGTACAGTACATGTACTGTAAGATAAGATAACATAAGATAATACTTTATTGATCCCTCGAGAGGGAAATTCATTCTCTGCATTTGACCCATCCTTCAGAGCCGCTGGGGCGTCTGTCAGGAGCAGTGAGCTGCCACTGAACGGCGCTCGGGACAATCTCCATGATGTTGTGCTTGGCTTCGTCAGGGCCTTAGCTGGAGGAGCAGGTGCAGTTGGAGGTTGAAACTGGAGTGTGAGACAGATGACAGTCAGGTGCAGGTGGAGCAAGTAGATTATGTAGACACAGCACAGTCAGGTCCAGGTGGAGCAGGTGAACTTCTGTTGTTTCAGTCGGTGATCAGACCATCCCCACAAAATCTTCCTTTGCAAAAGCTTCGGCTGCAGCAGATGTAAAAGTTTTGTAGCATTTCAGAAGTCCAAAGGTAAGAAAGTTAGCTTTCATAGCTTCATGTACCATCTCCATGGTTACAAGACAAACAAACAACTCCATTCACTAAATCCTAACTTGTGTCTGTTGAACATCACAGGGTGGATGAAATCCCAAGAATCAAACTATTTTCACTGCAACGTCCTCTGCTGCTTCAGGTGTGAAAAGTCTGCCATTTTAGAAGTCCAAAGCTAGCGTAGCATTAGCTTTTGCATGGTATCCATGGTAACGAGAAAAACAGATGTCTCCCTTTCACAAATCTGACAGTACTTTACTCCTGTTTGTTGAACATCAGAGGTCTCTGTGGTTGTGAAAAATAATTTCCCCATGGAGACAATAAAGTCTAAAAATGAGACATGAGTGGAAGGCTGACCAGCCCCAGGTGGATATATTTTCACAGTTCGAACCATTTAAGTTGGTCTTATAAATCTGTGCCAGAGAAGTAAATGCTGATTTAACTGTGTGAATGAGCGCTAGTTATCACAGCACTGTTTATGAATTACTGTCTTCCCGTATATTCAGCTATATGACAGAGAGAGGCTGTAGGCACGGAAGGCTTAATTGAACAGAAAAATTACTCCTTTAACCTGCAGTCAGTGCCATAAGGCGGTGCTTCGTTGCTCACACTTAGGGGGCGACATGCACAAGAGAGGCACCAATGAGGCACAGCTAGTGCCACACTCAGGCATCCTGCTTGAGCACATGTTTTACTTTTGTGAGACAAAAAGGTGGACAGGTGAGTGCACAGGTTGTTAGTCTGTATTCGCTGAAGGGTTTAAAGTAGTCAGCAAATAACAATATATTTTGGGAAAATTATGAAGAGAGAACATGTAGCAAATGACCCATAGTTTAATTTATTTTTAAGTCTCATATCACGAAATGTGCAAATCACCAAAAATCAATAGTTTGGCTTTTATTCGTAAAGACAATTGGTTTATTTAGGTTATCTAGAATGATTAAACGGCACAATCAGATGCCTTGGTTGCGCTATGGACTATAAGCCGTGATAGTTGTTTGTGCTGTTATTGTGATTAATACGCATATGTATAGCATTCATCTACTAGTGTGGTGATTTGAAGACCTTTGTAAAACACTATACAGTATACAATAAAAGCTAACTTAATGTTATAGCAGAAGATGCCTGCATTGTTTGTGAAGTAAGCGCATGCAAGCTTGAATTAAGACTGAAAAAATAGCACCATGACTTAATTACTGCTGCATAATACCAATTATTTTGTCTCCACATTCTTATCTTAATTACTTCAAACGACCAACTTCAATTAGTACGTGAAAACTGCCTTTAAACTGGCAGTCCAAACCTCAGTACTCCCAATGGAGGGAGTGCCTGTCAATTACACACACATACACAGTGCATAAACATGCAATCATCTCGCACACAGGCCCAATCTCACCAACAAATTTGCTGATAATTAATTGACATGCCATGCATAATTTTCTGCATAAATAAATGAGCTTTGTCTGAAAACTAAGATGAAAGGCTAACAATTAATTCTCTTGAAATTATACACAGTGATGCATGTGTAAGTTTGCGATGAAATGTCAGTGATGTATCTGATCAGTGCACTGGAAAAGGAAATGGTGGGCAGCTGAGAAGATCATGCATCAATCCCATTTTGTTCAAAGTATGAATATTTGCTGGACTGAATAAAAATAATTGATGTTCATTGTGCGCCCCTTTTATCCTGTCAAGTCTTAAACACTACTGAATATATATTCACAAGATCTAAAATATTGATTATTTTTGACAATACACAAATCAAAAATTACTTACTTAATCAAAGAGAAAAACTATTTTTATAAGATGAAATTCACCCACAGTGCAATTGTTGAAAAATAAATAAATCTCATGGCAGCATAAAGCCACTATAAATGCTAAACCCAGTGTGCCTTTCATTTGGTATGAAGAAACAATGACCTTTTTCCAGGTTTACTTGAAACAAGATGAAAGCTTACAAGTGTGGTTGGAATGGCAATAGATGGAGAGGATGTGTGACTGCCCTTAGTTAAATGAGGGGGAGAGGGGCAGGTTTGGACACTGGAGAAGTGCTCTTGTTGGATGAGTGGAGTTGGGTGGGGCGTCCGAGGACTGCTGTTGTCCCTGACCCATGTCTAAGTGGCGCGGCAATGTTTACTGTGAGGAAGGAAGCTGTCAACTGTGTTTACTTCTATCCCATCTAAACCACTTCGACCCCCCTCCCTCAATGTCACACAGGTATGGAAATATAAATGCACGTAGCATATTTCTGAAGGCACAAAATCATAAGTATTGGAGAGTACAAAACTGACTCCACCAGGTCTGCGTGGTCTGTGTGTGAGCTAAACAGAGAGGCAGGCCTCCCCTTTGCTGGCCCTTTGCTGATTGACAGGTCTTTCTACTTGAAGTATTGAATTTCTCCCTGGTGTAAAGTCTCTGTGGCTCCCGTCTAAAGGGTGACTGCATTCCTGACCAGGTCATGAACTGACCACCTTTACCTCAAAACCCCCAACCAGTTAGCATTATACCTGTGCTTCATTTGTGCTTTTGTGCTTTCATTATGTCATACCTCACAGCTTTTCAGACTTTTTAACTTCACTATGGGAAGTCTTTCAAGCAACCTATATATATATATATATATATATATATATATTATATATATATATATATATTATATATATATATATATATATATATATATTATATATATATATATATATATATATATATATAATATATATATATATATATATACTGTATTTACACAATCTAGCAATTGCAAATTCACCCATGGACATGGTACCAAGTAAAAGTAAAATGATTAAGATTTCTGAGTTGAGTGGACAAGAACCTTCATGGAGATGGCCATTTCAAATTTCAATTAAAATGTATTTTTCTCTCTCGTTTTTGTGGAGTAATCGCAGCAAAGTCACAAGATTGCTGATTTTTGCAGAAGAAATGCTAGAAAATCAAACAATGAAACAGTTAGTGGTCAAACAGAAGCATTAGAAAACCAGAAATAGTCATTCCGCAATCATGCAAAAGCAGATTGTGCAGCTATAAAAGCTAACTAGTCTCAAATAAAAACTTGGTTTTTAAGTGAGGCTGGACTTAACAGTGATAAAAATTAAATGGTACGGTTTTTACATATTATCTGGTTGTTTTTGTGAGTGATAAGATTATTTGAAGAGATACTACATTAAAACTTATTTGTGTAAATTTCCTTCTACTCTGAGTCGTTTCTGACTGTTTTAGTGCAAGCTAAGCATATTCGTGTTTGAATTCTTAAGACTGTTTCAACGCGCACACGCCTCCTCTCAAACCATTCACACTTCTCAACTTTTCACCTTTTGTTTACTTTTTGTTTACCTTTTGTTTCTGAATTATGTCCTATCACATTCACCCTCCAGATCAAAAATCCTTAATAAACAAAGAAACATGATTTCTCTATTGATGAAAAATAGAGAAAGCTGTGTCTGGAAAAGCAGTGTGTATATTGCTGCCAAAGCAAGTTACACACATCCACTTCGCAAGTTTGAGATTAAACAAGTTAAAAATAATTTGTATTTATTTATTTTTTACGCTATTGTCTATATTGTGCTTGATTGATTCTATTGGTATTTGTTTTGAGTGTGGTGTTTTACACTTCGCATAGCCTCCTTCATTTTTCCATTAACCCATACTCGTACAAAATGCTCACACACCATCATCGGAGAGCTTCCTTCAGGCCAGCCTCTGGGGTGCTGGCCATGATGAGCTGCACCCACCCTTCTGCCTGTACTCTCAATCTCTATCTCGACCCGTACAGAAAGCCAGGGAAATTACGTGCCTTTTTCCTGGAATGTGATTAGATTCCTGATGTTGGCAGCCACACATCTCTGTTTTTTAATTGGGTTCCGAGGCGCGACGAGATTAGCCTTGTGACATGGCTGATGGTCTGTTTTTGTGTGGGAGTGTGTGTGTGGGGAGAGGTTGGTGGTGCCTGCTGATAAGAGGTACTGGTGAAGGGGTGTCACAGGGTTTGTGGGTGACCCCCCTTTCCCCAAAGATGTTGCTTACTAATAGTCAGGGTAAAACAACATGGCGACAATTTTTGATTTTCACATCAATAAAATTATGAGTAGGTGAAGTTTAATATATATCCAAACTACATTTTCAGATATTGAAAGATCACTCATTAAAAAGCATACATAACTTTTGGAATATTGCATTGAAAACCAATGTTGTAGAAAGAGTTTTGTTCTTTTGACTTTTTTTTTTTTTTTTTCAAAACCAAATAACATTTTCAAATTTTGGTTTTGACTTTCTCTGCACAGTTGAGATGAACAATATAAAAATGAGCTACATTGTGTACGCAAGGTATACACCGATTTATTTATTTTTTAATTATTATTATTATTATTATTTTTTTATTATTTTTTTTTTTTAGCTTTCAATAACAACAGTGAGTGACTTGTTTGTGGTTATTTGTATTATATACTATGTTATGCATGTGGTTAAATATGCTACGTTGAGCTAATAATATTATCAATTGTTTATGTTTCTATTTAAGTTTTAAAATATTTTTGAGTAAAACTGTATTAATGTATGAAAATATACAATTTTTTTTTTTTTTTATATGTTTCCACAAAGTTTGTTAATAACAATAGTGTGGCATCATGCTGACTGTAGCTTATACCTTAAAAGCACTAAAGGCTCAGCTTTCCCACAGTCTAAATTAAAGGTCAATACCATAATAATATCAATGGGAAGCAATGGAGGCGTGGGTAGAGTGTGTGTTAAGGTCTCCCACCGCCCCATTAGGTTAGAGCCCCTCCTCTGCGGTCCAGAGAACAATCAGCCTGGCGTCTGATACTTCCTGCCCGGCAATAATTACCCCACCTAATTAAAACTTAATTGCTGGCCTCTCCGACCGCCATCTTAAATGAGCAATGGGAGCCGGGGCGGGGGCGTACGCCTGCTGGGATGTTTGTGTGGATGGCAAATTGGTTTATCCCTATCAGATTCCTCAGTCACTGGCCTAGTGCACACTACTGTGCCGCTCCACTGCCTAGAAACCCAAAGAAAGGGGTAGAGCTTAATGTGATGGAGGCCAGACAAGACTTAATGAGCTATAGTTATATTAACACTGTTCATTTATAGTTTCGATTAGTTGGCTGGGAGCAGATGTGCAGTCTGGTTGTTTGGGGATGAGTGATGAAAACTTGCCTGGGCTGATACAAAGTAAAAAATGTGAGTGCAAAGAATGGACAGAGATAAGGAAGTTTGGTCTCATGGCTCTGCTGTAAAATCATCAAGGGTAAATGAAAGAGGAAATGCTACGTTAATCTACGTTAATCGTTATGGATTCTCATAATTGTTACGATTAAATTTCATAAATGACTAATGGCCAGCTGCGGCTTACATTACATGCAGGATAAATATATCACATTAAACATGCAAGCTGAGAGGAGATGAGCACAGATAGATGGCACAGATAGGGCAGAATGGATGGAGATGGACACTTTGTTTGCAAAGCCTTGGAGCAACATGATGCAGAAAACCAACAGGACAGGAAGAAATGCAACCAAGTCAAAAAAGGAAAGATCAAAGATTGGAAGTGAAGGGAGAGAGAGTTAGAAAAGAGCAAGATGGAGATAGTGACTGAGCTTCTGAAGATTTATGGCCTTTAGGTAATATTAGTCCTGCTATCACTGTCCACTCTCTCATGAACTCCCATTTACCTAAAGCCTAGCTATCTAACTTGTGCTTTCCATCTGTCACTTGTACTATTCTGTCTTCTTTTCTTCGTGTGTACACAAGCAGGTGCCTGTTGTGATGAAGTGATATGGCGCGAGGTGGCGGCGGAGCTAAAGGTGGAGGTGTGGGCCTGCAGAGAAAGTTGGAGGGTGATTAGAGAGAGATGACAGGTGACATCCATAAAGGGATTACCGAGCAGGCCTCAAAGACAGGGCCCTAATCCTGGCTTTGTACAGCCACAGATAAACAGCCACACTGATGGCTTGCTCTCTTGAAAAGTGAACATGAGCTACACAAATAACTTCCTAATTCCTCCTTTGTAGAAGTGAGTGCGTGCTACAACGCAAATAAGTTCCCTAATTCTCCCTTTGTAAGAGTGAGACTGAGAAGCACAAAATAACTTGCTCTTCTTGAGGTGTTTGAGAACAGGATGCTCTTAGGAGGCACGGGTGATGGTGGGTGTTTGTGGGGCCCCTACAGAAAACTGCTGATATGACTCATAAATATGTGATTGTATTTACAAGTTTCACAAGAGGGACTTGTAAGATACTGAAGTGTGGCTCTGTACACAATAAAACATGAAAGACAATATTTGTTCTCTGGCTTTAACCACACACTGTAGAGTCGCATGTGCACACAAAAAGTTTTCAGTTTGTGGTTTAATTACTTTAAAATGGAAAACGTCATAACCTTGTGCTTAGACACACCACACACCTGTGCTGCACAGACAGGAAAGACCACCAACTGAAAATCTGGTTTCCAATGAGCTTGTATGTCTGCTCAATAGGACTTCTAAGTGAACTTTTAGGCCAAGAATACAGCTCCTTGGGTCAACTGTTTGTCAGTGGTAAATTGTTCACGGTTTTGTACTAAAGTACTTTCAGAAATACAGGTGAAAATGATTGGGATCCATTTTAAAACAACTGATACTAGAAGAGACACACTCTCTAGTTGTTCCTGTGCATTTGTCACACAGATTTTTCACCATGACCACAGATTAGGTTAATAGCACTTTCCTTAACAGATTTTAATGTGAATACAGGTCACTCATCTTAGAACTGTATGTGATAGCGGCTCTCTTCCCTCTGGCTTGCTTCGCTCGGTCCTTTAAATGTGGATGTTCAAATCTCGATCTGCTTTTTCACATTTCTCTTTCATCAGCCTCTCTTTTACCTGTAATGAATAGAACCAGACTCTTTCCATTACCTGTAATAAATAGAACCAGGCTCTTTCTTCCTGCTCCTTATGTTAACTTCATGCAAATGTCGCAGTAGTCACACATTGAAACTGGAGAGAGAGAAATCAAGACTGGGCCTGACTAATGACTCAATTTGTGAGTCTTTGATGGTTATATTATAGCATGATACCGGCAAGTTCAAATTCTAATCTGATATCAAATTACATATCTTAGATGTAAATTGAGTATATTTTTCAATGAATATAAGCTGTACCAAAAAATTTACACAGTGAATATTTTGCCATACATTTGTCAATTTGCGGAAAACACACAACATAGCTATGTGATGTTGTTATTGTGTTGATATTATTATTGACTTGTTATGTGTTAAAATCTTAGGTATTTATTTTTTTATTTAGTGCTATGTTTATCTATGATTATTCTTATGTATATATAAGGCACTGAGAGGAGGCCATCCCTATAGCTATTTTTGGTGCTTTGTCTGAAGTGGAGTGAGTGGGTGTGACTGGGGAGAAATTAGCAAATAGTGGTAGCTCTGAAAGCACACAGCATATAAACACACACCTCAGCCCTCTGTAATAATCCGCTAATCCTGTTTATCATCAGCCAGCTCTTCTTAGCGCTAGTGATACATGAGAAAAACCACACTCGCAAACACTCTCCAATGTGCGGTGCACAGATACTATGAAAAATACACGCATCTCTATTTCTTGATTTCGTTCTAAATCTTCACTCACTTTAGCTATTTCCCTCTTCACTGCGCTATGCATCACTTCTGCCATTGCACATCACAATCCCACATCAATGGCCAGTCTCGCTTGTGTGCCTGAAGAGTTAAACTAAGCTCTGAATCCTCTACTGATTGGTTTGTAACTTCTCAAAGTGAGATATCTCATTCTCAGACAGAGAGGCACTCCTACATAAATGCACTGAAAATAGTAATGCCATACATAATCACAGATGATCCCAGCTTGTACAGGAGAAAGCAATAAACCAGTATTTATATTTTTCACTTGGTATTTCTGAATGCATCTTGAGATTAAATAAGTAAATAGGCTAATCTTGGATACGTGAGCAATGAATACGGCATGTACTTTTCTGTTTTCTGCTAGGAATTATTTGGATATTCGCAAAATCCATGCAACAGTTAAATACTGCAAGAGTCACTTTATGTCATATACCACTAACAGATCAACTGCCAGTTTAAATTCTGTACATTGTATTAAAATATAGTGAAAACTATCATTTGACAGACACAAAGACATAGAGCTAAACAATATTTTTAAGAACAAATATAACTAAAGCTTTTTACAATTTTGCACTTAATACATTATCATATAATAAGAAATAGTGTATATCGTTTTTTTTTTATCGTTTTCGTATCACGTAAGCAAAAGGTTGTGTCTGAATGTGTCTGAATACCTCACCAAATGTCACTGTCCACCTACAGGTAGAACCAAATTAAAGTCAAATGTCCAAGTTTGAAATGTTTCTTGCAGGTTTACAAACTATACTGTATTTGAGTGGTTAATGGTGCTAGAGGAATGTTATCTTCCTGATCATTAATCTAGAATGCTTACTAATCTGTGATTACAGAAAAATGAATGCCATGTGGAAGATTACCGAGAAATGTTTGAACAGGGTTTGCTGTGGCACCTTGAATCCATCTTTTATGTGGTGTGTTTTCTCTTAACACTGTTGCACTTTGATGTGATTGCAGTATGTGCTCCAGGGCCACAGAGGCCTTGGGGAAAGTGAGCTTTCTGGTCACTTAAGGCTACGTGCAACCATCAGGGGGCCATTCCATTTCCTGAGTCCAGGAAGCCCACTTTTGAGGAAGTATAGTGGGATTGGGTTCTCTCATTTCCCCTTTTGACATGATTCCTGGTTGGGGAGCAAGAATGTAGCTGACACTCCAGCCACAGAAACCCTTCTGATTCATCGTATGGATATTTCTTAACTTAGAGTTTAAACCAGTGCAATGTAGGATTGATGAAAGAGCGACACTGGTGCAGAGTCATCAGGTGTCGTCTGTCATAATTACACTTCTGATGTACTTTCTGAACTTTATTAAGTGAAAAAGAGAAAGCAATATTGTGGTAAATACAGCACATGAAGCATTTAAGCTGACATAACCCTATTATACACATCCTCTAACTGCCCCTGCATTTCTTGGACACACACACAGTAATTTCCTCAGATGGCCTGTAATCTCGTCGGCCTCCATCTCAAGGGCTTAGCCCAGTGGACTGGGGTGGCTGTTGCCAGGTTTTTACCCAGGGTAGGGCAGGCCCGAGGGGATGTATGGAGGAGCCACAGGGCCTGGACTAGACCCACGTGGACTGTATTTGAAAGCTTGAGGCATGAAATGGAATAGGTTTAATCTGTTATCACCTGCAGGGGAGTCAGTGACTGAGGGTTGGGCAATGGAGGTGGTGATGGTGGTGGTGAGAGGGAGGAGGGTCGTCTCCTGTCACTGGCAGTAAATAAAATATCATCCAGTGCACACCAAGAGCAATATTAGGGAAATGTAAAGCTCCCCCCCGCTTTTACCACATTCAGCACACAAACACAGATTCGCCTCAGGAACAGTAAACACACACAGAACTACAGTATCTGAAAACATTGGACTTCATTATCACAGGTTTTTAGGGACACATTTGTGTTGCACCCACTTTTAATTGTCTCCCAGAGACTTGCACTCTAAATGTCTTTGTTAAATTTAAAAGTGTTTGTAATGGAAAACCACACACTTGTATGTGGCAGAGCAGACTTCTCATCGACCACAGCATCCTGTTGGGATGAACAGACACCAAACAGTAGTTTGTATCTGAGAAAGAAAGAATCCTTTTAACTCTTTGAAAACTCACCAGCTGTAAAGAAACAAAAGAGTTGCAGGTCTTATAGGTATGCATAGAAAACTATGTGAGGTCTGCAAAAAAATAAATATGCAAAAGTTGTGTAAGTTAGTGAGATAGAACCAACAGTTACAATCTAATCCATTTGTATTAAAACACTAAAAATAGTTTTACGTATTTGAGTACGAGCTCAAGGTCTCACCCACACAAACACCTCTTACAAACCAAATATAGCAGATTCAACTGTAACTTACAACCCACACATGACACGACCCTAACAGATGTGAAAAAGGAAAAAACAAAATCACACTTTATTCTTGTTGAATACTGCCTGCAAATGTTTTACAAATTTCTAGCGCTTTAGACATCAGTTTCACACTCCATTCATGGTGATAATATTCTATGCTCAGACAGCAAACTAAACAAAAATCTTCATGATGTTTGTTATCAGCACAAGAGGAAGTAGTGGTCAGCTACAACCTTGTAAGTGTCAATGCTCCCAAAGTGTGTATGCATGTAGAGGTTCAGATGCTTTCAGAACCTGGCTTACAGGGGCAAAAGACCTTGTACTTGTTACTATAGAAACATTATTTGTTTATCTAGAGCTGCCGATTGACCAAGCTGTGGCAACAACTAGAGCTGTTGTCAGCTAACTACAAGAGTTTATCACTGTGGAAAAACAAAAGTTGTGTGCTAATTCAACATTTGTGACGACCTATACGTTACATTCAGGTGAGTGAAAAAACTGCAAGAAAAACAGTTTCAAGTTTCAGGAGCCAGACATCCGTCATACCGCTTCAGCCCTGATCCAAAACAGCTAGCTTGCATCCCGTTCCCCAGCCAACCAAACCGACTGCGTTTCTTTCTGCATGGGGCATGAGCGCACTAAAGCGAAATAGATGTGTTATTATCTACTTTGCCTAGGCATTCTATACAATGCCTAGGCATTCTATAGAATGCCTGACAAGTTTTAGGCAAAGTAGATAATCTCTGACAAAGCATCATTAACTGGAATACAAAACAAAAACACATACAATTTTAATTAAATACAATCCAAACTTGGCCCTCCAGTGGCGTGCTGATGTTATTAGAGTATTTATTTTATTTACATTTTGCTTTATTTTTTCAAATATCAAGTCTATTTACCCAAAACCCCATTAAAAGAGTATTTTATTATAAATCTCAGTGCAAACAAACATTATGTATTAATTTAAGTAAAAATAAAAAAAAATAAAAAATATTCCGCCCTTGACATGTTACTATGTATTTATTTGTCCATTTGAGGAAATGTTTTGGCACCTCTGTAAAGTCTTGCCTTGTTGTGGTTGATTTGGTTGATTGCGTATGAAAAAATGCAGGTAAACAAGATTTTTATGTTAAAAAAAGTTCAATTTCTAATACAAATTTTGTTAAAACACCAATGAGTGAGTGCAAAAATTAAAATTGATGAAAATGTCACCATTCTATCGCAAATTGAGATTATTATTTTTTTCCATTTGTAATTTTAATCAAATTACGTATTTCAAAGCAGTTTTTACTATGATATACTCAAAATCCAGTTTTTGCATATCTCCAAAACAACAGTGATATATTACCTAGCTATAATTGCGGGAGTGGTTGTGATTGATTGATTGATTGTAGTTAGTGACTGGTTGTGGTTGGCTGTGGTAGGTGGTTGTAGTTTATGGTTGTGGTTAATGACTCTGGTTGTGGTTGGTTGGGGTTGATGGTTGGTTGTGGTTGGTTGGGGTTTGTGGTTGGTTGGGGTTTGTGGTTGGTGGTTGTGGTTGATTGCTAGTTGTGGTTGGGGTTGGTGATTGTGGTTGGTGTTTGGGGTTGGTGGTTGGTGGTTGTGGTTGATTGCTAGTTGTGGTTGGGGTTGGTGGTTGTGGTTGGTGTTTGGGGTTGATGGTTGATTGTGGTCGGTGGTTGATTGTGGTTGGTTGTGGTTGGTGGTTGGTGTTTGTGGTTAGTTGGCGTTTGTGGTTGGTGGTTGATAGTGGTTGGTTGGGGTTTGTGGTTGGTGGTTGATTGCTAGTTGTGGTTGGGGTTGGTGGTTGTGGTTGGTGTTTGGGGTTGGTGGTTGATTGTGGTCGGTGGTTGATTGTGGTTGGTTGTGGTTGGTGGTTGATTGTGGTTGGTGTTTGTGGTTAGCTGGCGTTTGTGGTTGGTGGTTGATTGTGGTGGTGGTGGTTGGTACTTGGTTGTAATTGGTGATTGGTTGTGGTTGAAGGTTGTGATTGGTGGCTGTGTGAGTGGTTGGTTGTTCTGTTGAGGGTAGTTGTGGGGTGGTTGTCTGGTTATGGTTGGTAGTTGTGTTGGTTGTGGTAGCTAATGTCCATAAAGCAGCTGTTTTCTATTAAAAAAAAAAAAAAGTTTAAATGTTTTAGCAACTTTATATAGATTGTAAATGGCCTATTTATAAAGCACTTTTCTACCTTTCCAGGCACTCAAGGTGCATTAGAATCTAGTATCCATTCACCAAGTGTATGCCAACACTGAGGCAATGTGAGTTAGGACACTTCTGTCATCCCCCTGTGGCACCTAGTGTTCCAGCAGTCTCCCATCTAAGTACTAACCAGGCCCTAACTTGCTTAGCTTCTGAGATCTGACGGGATCAGGCTTTAAAAAACAGGTATGGCCTTTAAATGAAGGTTTGCCAATTATCCTTTTAAAGAAAAGAGTGGGGAAAAAAAAGAACCAAAACCATGTCTACAACTGACCATAACAACAAACACAACAACCACTACAGCAACAAAATAAGACTTTATAGAGGTGTCCAATCTTTCCTTAGATGGACAAACTTATTATATAACAAGAGCAAAACCTGCTTTTTTGGCACAACTAAAACAAATTCATAATAAAATTATCTTTTATTAGTCTTTTAGGAAAATATACTTTATATGGCCTTCTTTGTAAGAAACATGTGTAATCAAAATTAGTCCTACTGGATGGTCAAGTTTGGCCCTTGGGCCCTAGTTTGGGTGGTATTTAATTAAAATTGTATGTGTTTTTGTTTTGTATTCCAGTAAATTATGCTTTGTCAGAGATTCTCTACTTTGCTTAAAAGTTGTCAGGCATTCTATAGAATGCCATTGTATAGTAGAATGCCTAGGCAAAGTAGATAATAACACATGTATTTCCTACATTGCCTGAAAACACCAGGCATTCTATAGAATGCCTAGGCATTCTATAGCCTGGATTATCAACTTTGCCTGTAACAGATACACTGATATAACAAATCAATGTAAACGTATAGTTTACCAAAATTGAAAAGCTCAGCTTAAATAATTTGAATGCTCCAAGACAGTTGTGAGGAGCTCCACACATTTTCCCAAATGTAAGTAAAGCACTTCCCTTTGATCTTCATCTAAAACTAAATAGTTTCAATGTCTGCTAAATCAGTTTTACATATGCATATGTAGCTACATGCTAAAATCATTAACTAAACAGGAAATAATAATACAAATCTTGGTGAAATACCTGCAAGTTAACAGTTAAAACAAGTTCAAGATATTAATATTTAAGTTCAAGAAAGCAACTGATCAACCTGCTTCCAGTGCATTGCTTATACTGTGACTGACGCATTGCCAATGAACCAATGAAGAATGAGCCCCATGCAGTAAAGAAAAAGAGCAGAATGCAATGTGAGGAGTAAAGGTTATGGAGTATATGGCCGAGCCTATGACATATGCAGGGCCACGCTGACTAGTGTTACAGTAGCATGATGTAGTATCAGTTCTCACACGCTATCTCTTTCTCGATCGCAGAAGGATAGCCAAACCAAGAACAACAAGATTAGTGACTAATCAGAGGTGATGCGATACACTGTACACTCCACTGAGGAGCGAGAATGCAGTTGTTTGAGTAGAGACAAGAATGTCAGAGCAGGTAGGCAAATAGTGCAAGCAAGTATGATGAAAGAGCAGTAGGCTACATAGTGCTTTTGGAATCGGGCCCAAAAGCAGTTAGCTTAGCATAATCATTTCCTGTGTGACATACATCAATTTGAAGTGTTTATTGTTTTTGTTGTTGTTTGCGTTATGTTCTTTCCATGAGTCTTTTGAAGTCTCTAATACTTTCAAGCTTAACTCTAAAGTTGGCATACAGTAAATGCTGAATGCTGTTACTTTTCTCACTCTTTGTTAAGTTTGCATTTATTTACCTGTAGCAAAACATGTCTGTTTTAGGTCTACTTCTGTTAAGTGTTCTATACTCTTATTATAGTGCATTTTGTACAGTAACTTCTCCATTCTTTTAAAAGTTCAAACCACTTCCTTGAAGCAGGTCCAAGAGTGACGGAGAAAGAATGTGAGTGTGATTAATGTCCCCATAGCCCCACTATGACATCATGACAGTAGTGCCGAATGCGGAGCTGACCTCGAGGCAGTCACGTAGCGTACCAAGACACAAGCTGCCTTTCCAGACGGTTACAGACAGGAACTGTGTCATATACACAACAAGTTGACACGAACGGTTTGCACAGTTAGCCTCTGGATTGTTGGAGCTTAGAGCCATGCGGGCAAGCGGTTGACGAGAGCCTTTCTGAGCAGCTCCAAACCAGCTCTGTTTAAAGTGTAAACATGTCAGAAAGTGTGAGAAAGCCTCTATGGGCACCACCACAACGACAGCCTTTGTTTTGGTTCTCAAGGTAATAATAGCTGATGATGAGCTAGGCTAACTTTAGAACTTCAGCTAGCATGCAGGTGGTTCATAGTGAGGTTGTGGCAACATAAAAAATGCTGAACTGTTTGGACTTATGCCAAAGTAAGTTTAACCTCACTTTTTCCATCAGCATATGTCAAGCTAATTGTATGTACTCTTTTTTTTAGGAAATACAAAATAAGCATTGCATGTGGAGCTAATAATAAAAATTTGCATGAAATAAATCAGTGTTGTGCTAAAAGTCTACTATATCAAACCCATCATGCCTTGATAAGCTTTTCACTTTATAGATACAGAAAGACATAAAGTCTCATTAAGTGGTGCTACATTGCTAAAACCTTTGTAACTCATTAGTCAAATCTGCCAGCTTGATTAGATATGGAAGACTCCGCCCTTTCCACTCAGGGGAGAATGCAGGATATGCTCTTATGTCACTCATCTCCAGACAGGAAGTTACTGGGAGATGGCTACCCTGTAATGCTGCAATTATTCTAACTATTGTTTGTATTGATAATCATGCTCATTATGAGGAGCAGAGGAGAAAAGGGAAGGAAGTCAGTCGTTCTTGAGTGTTGTTCTACAACTACCGTTTGTTCAGTTCAGCTGTGATTGTCCACATGGGAAAGCTTATTTGTCCAGTGTTTTTCATTTGATCTGTGTTCCTCTGTGTAATTAGCTTTTGCTTTAACCCTTGTGTCCCGTTAGAAAAAAGTTCCTAATCTCCTGTTAGCGCCCTTTTACTCCACTTTTTTTGACGGCTGTAAAATTATAGTAAAATATATATTTTTCAAACTTTTTTGGGTTAGATCTGTTAATCCACTTCTGTTCTGACTAAAAATACCAAATTTGAAAAAAATCCTCAGTGTTTTAATATTTTTACAGACTTATATAAAAGCTGATTTTCAGAGGAGGTGAAAATGTGACACAAAATGGCCCATTTTTCATATAAAATGTGAATATAATCTGGATTTTTTTTTACCCTTTATTACAGCCTTGGGCATGTTCAAAATGAGTCCCGACTTTGACTTTGATGTATTTGTAGTTTTTGTGCAGAAGCAGTAAACAGTTTTTTCTTCCTCTTGTTCTGTTAGCGCCATTTTTTCCCCCATTGACTTCCATTATAAACACTTTTTTTTACTGCTCTGAAAATCCACTATAAAAGTGTGATTTTCCAAACTTTTGTGTTTGTTCCTTCTCAGAAGAAGTGAAATAAGTCATTTTTAGACTTTTAGATGAATTATGTGTATTTCCCATTGAAACAGGCCTGTGAAGAGTAAGACACAGTTTTTCCATTCAAACCTATGGGACATATAGGACAGCAGGACCTCCATATATGGAAGAGACATGTTTGTGTTTAGGAGGCTCCTGGGGGCGTGGCCTCACCTGGGGCGGGGTGGAGGTGTGTGGGGGGGCACTGGGGGTGTTGGGGAGTATGTGTGTGAATTTTGAACAATATGTATATTTGAATGTAGTGCCCTTATTACAATAGGATAAGGTGTATTTGAACAGCTCTTTACTGCACAATTATGGAGACATAACTGTCTTTGAATATATGCACATACACTAAACCTCACACACATACTCCCCAACACCCCCCAGTGCCCCCCCACACACCTACACCCTGCCCCAGGTGAGGCCACGCCCCCAGGAGCCTC